>JAHWFP010196567.1:49822-63069 GCA_023313725.1 Lithobius niger | reverse complement strand
GCGCGTGGTTTAATCTAGTATTACAATTAACAGACACCCTCTTTCTATTTCTCTTCATCAGTATTCCAATAATTCTGGTTCTCTGTGGCAGTGGAATGCATATTTAGGCTCTTGTATGTAGTACTATCTGGATACTCCACTACTAAATCGTAACCCGTTCCCACGTGCAGCTCGCTGTCTCCTTCCGCCAAACTCCACGTGTTGCCTTCAGTACGAAATGATCTATCTATTTTAGCCGTATAATTTCATTTCTCTTTATTCTAACGTCAGTCAGAAGATACAAAGAAACACCCGGATGACACGACGGCTGATACTTCATTAAGTTACAACTCGCCGAATCGCTCACCTCATTCACTCTGTTGAAGTTGTCTCAACTTGATCGACGTGGTTATTTATTGGCCGTCACATATTAACTGACTGATATTCCATGCCCCCCCCCCCCCCTCAAAAAAAAAAAAAAAAAACACAGCTCTTTCATTAAGGTTTAGATCACCATGTAGTTTGCCTATTTTGTCTATTAGTGTGATCGCAGACTTTGGAAGCCTGTATTCTGCATCTATTTGTCGGATGTATTTGATCTCCACTTTGAAGATATTTCTTTTAGAATCTGGCGTACTGCTGACCTGTGTTTTTCACATCAGAAATGATCAAGCAAATGGTTGAAATGTAATACGCTTTTAGTTTGTGTCAGTACAACACTTTAAATGGGCTATCTTGTTTCGTTTATTTTTACTTCACGTCCTGCTCTGTAAATTTTACCATTTTTGTGCAAATACTTATGCAGTTTGAACATAAGCTAGCCTACACAAAGTACTAAATTGTATCCAGAGTTGCTTGCGTTTTACCACAGTTGTACTGAATGGTTACTGAGGCAAGCACAGTGTAATGGTTTAAAGTAAACACTATTCGTCAAATCTTGTTGTTGGAAACGTTACAAATGCCACTGTAGAAATATTCTTGACAACCTTTTTTGTTGTCAATGCATTTTGTTTACGTAATTTATTATTTAGAATTGAAACTTTGCGTTACTACCAAATTCGTATTCTCTTGTCCTCGATTTGTCAGTTGACGAAGGTCTCCCAAGTTAAAGTCGAAATTCGACGCTAATTGTCTGTCGTCTTTTAATATTTTCAACTAAAATTTGTTATAGTGTATAAGCTTTGTTGGACTTGAAGAAGTGTACCAATCTATATATACGTATTAACTGAGAAAAAAAAATTAGAGCGCTTATCCCCATACTCACAGCCCTGAAGGTACACGAATAAAAACGGATTAGAGTTCACTCGAACGCGATGAACTATAATTTGAACTATAATTTGTGTTCATTTTGTGTATGCATTTTTATCTTTTAATTTTGTAGCGTTTTGCTGTTTATGGCGTCTATTTTGTGTGTGTTTGTGGGTTTACGTTTTGCGAATTTGAGTTCAAATTATAGTTCGTTGCGTTCGAGTGAACTCTAATCCGTTTTTATTTGTGTACCTTCGGGGCTGTGAGTATGGGGATACGAGCTCTAATGTTTTTTTTTCCACACGACGAAGCCGTTTTTTGCTCAATTAATTTGTTGGCTTTTTTCGCTTCCATTTTATATGTATCTACTGTCCACTTATTATTGTTTTCGAAAAAAAGGAACATTAGAAATGGATACTTATGTTTAGGTTCCGCCGAAGGTTTGTCCCATGATTATTATTTGATGGCAACACATTAGCGTATTTCTGGATTTAGCATTCGTCATCTCGATGAGTAGCTGATTCTGGATTGTTTCAGTATCGTGGCAACAATCGCCAAAACAATTCAACTTGCTTCCCGAAGCCCGCATTGAAAAAGTAAATAAGTCACTCAGTCATGTCGGCCGCCCAATTTTGAGGCCAGGCCTCAACATTTAAGACTTCGCACCCTATGGTTTAAAACTTGAAGATTTAAGGAAAAAATCAAGACCATTTAATTTTGGTTCTCCACAACGAGCTAGCTAACTCAAACAACGACAATGTTAGTTTCCCGGCACCCAACCATCGTTGCATCTTGTTCGAGTTAGCTAAAATCCGTTATTGTGCACCTCGCCTATTGTTACATGTTGCAGCATTGTAACATTTTGACATTGTTAGCCGCTCCGCCGCCGCCTCCGCCCATCCGAAAAGAAACGAGTTCGTAAGAGAAGCAGGAGCAATGGGTCATATCAAGTTATGTTAGGAAGTGACGAAATGGAAGTAAGTGATGCAAATGTAAGTGTTGTAGCTGGTGATGGTGATGGCCACGAGTGTTGGCAAATCAGAACAAGACGAGGGCGACAGTGTGCTTCTGTCCGTTGACGGTGATAATTGTGAGATTGACGATTTTAATGATTTAAGCATTGGTTTCAGTGTTGAGGTAATGTCGAGTGGTGGGCTGAATGCAAGGTCGGGTAAAAGTGAGGGAGGAGGTGGGGGGAATGGTTGAGCCTGGTCAGGAGCAGTAGATGTGTTGTCTTGTCTTTGATTTCAAACTTTGAATTTCAAATTTTCGACCCGCAATCACTGTCTTTTTCTATAATCTCGTGGAATGCTCGTGGTGTTAGTAATAAAATTGGCTACTAAAGTTGAAAAATTGCTACAGTACGCGGATATTGTTGGCATTCAAGAGGCTAATGTTGCTACGACATGTAGTGAGGGTTTGGAGCAAGTCGACTATGTCACTGTTTATGGCAGGGTGGGGCTTTTCATAAAGTGGACTGTACCGTTTTTGTTGTGGTCTGTTCCTGGTGATGTTCCTGGGCTAAATGTTTGTGCTGTGCGTGTTTGGATGTTGTGGCAGTGGGTGACCCTAGCATTTGTACATGTCACAGTGTCTGTCACCGTTGATAGGTGGACGTCCTGGTTGGCCCAGTTCCCTCCGCTCATACTCGCAGGTGACTTTAATGCTCACCACCTTAATTGGGGATCGACCCGCACGGACTCCAATGGGCGGAAGCTTGCAGCTGCTATTGATATCTGCGGCCTAGAAGTAATTCATGATAGTTCCCCAACCTTTACTAGGTGGCAAAGTGGTTCAGTGCAAGAATCGGACCTTGACCTATTCTTGTGCTCCCCAGGTCTGTCGGAATGGTTTCAGTTTGCAGTATCCGACGACCTTAGGGGAAGTGATCGGATCATTTGGCCCAGGGCTATTTTCAGCAAAAAAAAAAAAAAAAAAACGATGCTAATAAAAACACCAATAAATGTAATGAAAGATGATATTGAATTAAATTAACCGAAAATATACGTTCCAAAATGCCTAATTCAATTGGAATTACCTCCGATGAACAGGGCTCAGAGCGGAGCGAAGATATTATCGTCGGGCTTTTAAGAGCTGAAATGAGACAGACGATATATCGTTGCTTGGGCAGGAAAGGGTTAATCGCATATCAGTAATTTAAGTGCTGTACCACTTTCGTTTTTAGTCTTCTGTACAGTCGTACCGGCTGAGAAGACTATTGCAACGACTTTGTCCGTCCGTCCGTCGCTTTTTTTCAACTTCGCCACGGTACTTGATGACCATGGTTTACAACGTTCGATTCAGTGTGAGAAGTTAGTTAAATAACATGGCAAATTAAAACATCGTTACTTCCTCATAGCTAATAGACTTCTTCGACGTAACTAAATTAAATAATAACATTTGATCGTCGAATTAAAATCCTAAATTAAAATCTTCTATAAAAACAAATGAAATTTAGCTTCATTTAAATCGTCTCGTCGTATTGTTGTATGAATGAATAGGCTTACCGTCGAGCCAAATTCTCCATTAGGTATCTTCTACTTACGAAATTAAAACTGCAGTTTTAAAATTAGGCCTAAAATCATGTTACCATGGCAACGTCAAGTTGCTGCCGAGTAGCGTCTCTCTCGTCACTTCCCTACTATACCACTGATTTATATATGCTACGTTGCGCGTTACGTTGCTAACACTGCAACTGTGTGCCTGAAGGCGCACTACGTTGCAAAAATGAATAGGTTTACTATACAATCCATATCTCCGTTAGTTGCTACTTACGAAATTAAAACTGCTGGTTAAAATTAGGCCTAAAAGCTGACAATTACGCCTAAAGGCTAACTCATTTTTGACCGGCAATTGTGATGGCTACTGCTTTTAGATTAGAATAATAGAGATAGCTGTTGTAGTGCATGAAAGAGGTGTGCGCTTCAGCATTGGAAGTGGAGGAACTGTACAGAAGACCGGTGCAATTAGGCAGTCGCTGTAGCCGCTTGTGTTAGGCTATTGAGCTTCAGGGTGCAGAGACGTTCGTTGTTTGCATCGCCGTGAAAACGATCGTGGAATTTTACTGGCCGTTTCTAAAGTGAATAACATAGTTATAAAGATTACGCAATATTATAATTACCTACGTGTTTTACGGCAGTATATAGTTGTGAATTACTTTCATTTAGCTGATGGCAAATTGGTACATGATACGCCTGTTCGCTCTCTATCTTCGTTGCTGTAGAAACGGAAATGTTTCACACTAAATGATACGAATTGCTTCAAGTAACCATGCCTATAGTGAAGAAGCCTTAGGACGAGTAAGTATACTGTAAAGCCTTAATTTCATAATTATATAATACATGTAATGCAGTTATCTAACTCGGGAATAAACAAATCGGGCCTTAAGACCAATTGTGTCGCCATGTTGTTGACGCTTGGTCTCACGGTTTTCACAACTTGCACCAGTCAGAACCAAAAGCAATCGACGTCCCATCGAAAACAAACAAACGTAACCTTAACCTAAACTTACCTCGCATACTTAATTTAGATTCTCTTTCTTTAATAGGCGATTAATGAAGTCCTTTTAAAATGTGTTAAGCATATTAATTCTTGTTTTGTGATTAGCCAACTACTTGTTATTCCTGCTTATCACTTTACACAAATGCGTTCATCACGTATTAATCGTCCGCTTGGTTGACCATTCACAGTGCTGATCATAATAAGCGGGCTGTGATTGGCTAATATGCCAAAAATATCCCTTTCTCACTGGCTAAAAAAAACAAGGGAGAGAGGCCTATTCTAAACTAACTTATATGACAGAACATCATAACAAAATCAATACAGCCACAAAAAATCATAACAATAATCAAAGTTATACCACGATTGTGACGTCACGCTAACTCAACGCCATGCTAAATTTCCATAGGTTAAATCCCGTTAAGCATAACCGGAAGTGTGCGTATGGCAAAAAGTGTTGGTGAAGCAAGCAGTCTGCATTAAAGGCTGTCCTTATGAGGATACACAATACACTAGTCTGAGAAAGAAAGAAAAGACTACTGCCCCGACTGGGACTCGAACCCAGAACATCCCGTTTACTAGCCGGGCGCTCTAACCACTGCGCTACCGGAGCGGGTACTGGCTACAGGCTCCAGCCGAGCTAAGTAACTGTTCAATCCCTCTCAGTGGTGATCTAAAGATCACAAACAAACATACAAGGAGGGAAAGCAACTTTGCTTCTTGGCCTCCACACTAGAAATAATGCAAGTAGTAAATAAAGAATTACTGGAAATAAAATACTGGAGCCTGTAGCTAGTACCCGCCCCGGTAGCGCAGTGGTTAGAGCGCCCGGCTAGTAAATGGGATGTCCTTGGTTCGAGTCCCAGTCGGGGCAGTAGTCTTTTCTTTCTTTCTCAGACTAATGTATTGTGTATCCTCACAAGGACAGTCAATGTCACGTCAATTGTGCCTGGATTTTATTGTTCACTTAAGTTTCTGCTAATAACTTAATAATGCAAAACAAAAATTACAGTCCTTTAGTTTTACAGCCAAACTGCAGCCTTTAGGCTGTGACTGGATTACCAAATTCTTTTTTTTTTACTGCTTTAAAAACTGTAGTTCAACCATTTCCTGAGAAAACCGGAAATTCAAATGGTAAACGCGTGGGTAAGCTGAACTTCTAACAGAAGCCTCGAGTGTAGCAGTATACTAATGCGCAGTAACTCTTTGGTTAAGTTTGGTATTGATGTGTTGTTAAACCATCAATATCAGTAAAAGTTTGCCTTCCCCCTGATTTATTTAAAACTGTTCTGACGTTAGGGACGAATTAATAAAAAGTACCCAAGCAATCCAAAAACCACAACAAATGTACAGTTGCGTCTGAAAGTGGTGGTTTAACAAGAGTTTCTATGTATTGAAGTCCCCGTTTATTCGGTGTGTTTGGACAATACAGTCACCTTCTTGACTCATGACCCTCATTTGCCCCGTGGGCTTGTGGGGTGATCAATCGGCTGGAACCCTTCCCACCGACTTTTCAAAGTACCAAAAGAAAGATAGATGATTTACGGCGTAACACAATAAAGCCGTGCGTTGTAGGTGTTGTAAAACACAACGTTGTAAATCATAACATGTTATGTGTAAAAAAGGAGACAAATAGGTGTTGTGATAGACGTTCTGATTCACGTCTATTTTTACAGTGTATTACTTACTAGTGCACAAGCATATTTGGTCTGTCGTCAATATCAAGTGGATTACATTTTTGACCAATTCACCTAGATAATATAACAAAATCGACAATTGCTTCATTAACTTGACAGACATTTTTAAAACTAAAATTTTATTATTACTTGATTTTAAGGTACTGTCAATTCAATATTTTAAGATTTTATTAACATCACGTGGCTTTTCGGATTTTAGCCAACTCTGCTAGTTTATGGCAAAGATCCAGCGTCCACCAATAAAAGAGAAATATGACACTATTGGTTGGAACAGCACGTATAGAACAGGCCCAGAAGCCTCTACCAAACATCGCAAGGCCATCGTTGCGGTAGATTTCCATACCACAGTGGAACATTCCTCGGTATTTTGGGTTGGCTGGATCGTCGGCTTGAATTCTGCTTTTGATTACGTCAAACGGCATTATTGATGCCCACGAAAGCCAGCCTGGAAAAAAAAAGGTAGGTTAGAAGTAAGACCGATATGGTACGTTTATTGTGTGTGCAGGAGCAAATAATATCTATGACGACCCACCAAATATTATTGGACTACATTAATTTTATCAGATTTTACATCATCATTGCGTGCGGCGTTTCCAAGTGCCCATGTTAGTATTATTGGTTTGTTTCCAAGACTTGGAAGAGCAAATAGAGAAGTCGAGATGAAGGTAATCCACACTAACTCATTGCTTCGTACATTTTGTATCGACCATAACTTTACCTTTGCGTCAATCGATAAGGAGATCTGTGCTGATCACACATTGCTGGCGAGAGACATGCATCACCTAATCAGCCGAGGCAAATCTGTCTTACAGCTTGAACTACTGAATCTCCACATACCGATGGAAAACTCAGAACACTAACTGGGGCCACCCCAATAAATTATCCGGGCAGTTCCACGAACTTAAACACCAGGGTTGGTAATCTTTCGTGCATTTTACTAAGTGCACGTAGTATTGGTCATAATGTGTGATGTTTCAGGGAACTTGTGATGCCAGCTCGCGTTGATGTAATTTTCGTTGTTGAGTCGTGGTTGCACCATTCTATTACCGATGCTATGATTGCCAATTTAGGAATTGTGATACGTCGGGACCGGAGAAGTCGGGCTGGGGGTCTCCTTATTGTACATCGGATTGAGATGCCAGAGGTATCACCTTTGTGGAGGAGATGGCTATTTCATTGCCTGAAAACAGGATTTCCTTCATACTCTGTTATTTACCGTGATATATAGCCGTGATGACGCAGAAATCGTTAATCTTTGTTCTTTCATTACTGATTCGCTAAATCAAGGGCATTCCGATATCTTATTGGGCGACTTTAATCTTTCGACTGTTGATTAGGAATGTAATTGGGGAACCACCATCGCTTATTCTTGGAGCGCATAGCAACACTTGGATTGTGTCAGTTCGTCGATCAACCAACGACGTAATATTTTGTATCTTGTTTTTTCACATGATGATCGACTGATCTACGATATCGGAGTGGGTGACTATTTTGGTAATAGCGTTCACTGTGTGGTATCGTTTAGGGTCAACGTTTCCCTTTCCCTTATGGGAAATCGTCCTTGGCAAAAGTTAATAGGAAGATCTTATTTTTAATGTACATCCTCATTGACCAAGCCTGGTTTTGTTTTCAGAAGATTTTGGAAAGCCATGTAAAACATTGCAGAGCCCCACTTCGCATAAGGCACCAAGGTCAGTACTGCCTCCCACGCTTTATCACTAAGCAACGTAGCAAAAAATTAAAACTGTGGAAATGCTACAAATCTAATCCAAACCCGCAAACGTTACTCTCATACAATATGGCTCGTAAGCTTTATTCTGACTCGGTCAAATCGTAGCATAATGCTAGAGAGGCTGCTGCAATTCAGGAGGGCAACCAGACTTTACAAACTGTTTCTTCACGATCATTACCACCTTTCAAGATTGGAAATACATTTATTACGGATAATAACCCTAAGTTCCATTTTTGTTGCAAATAACATAATCGGTGATGGGGACCTAAACGTAAACCCATCCGTACGCTCTATTGTTCGTCCAAATGAAAACCCATGTACGTTTTTCTTGCGATAGTATAACCACAAGCCAAGTGATTCTTGCGGACCTGATGGCTTCTCGGCTTCTCTGCTTTTCTTTTTAATCAAATTGCTTTTGAAATTTGATATCCATTATCCATGTTGTTTAAACTCTCCTTCGTCCAGAGTCGTCTCCCTGTAATCTGGAACTAAGCCATTGTCATACCAATATTCAAGAAGGGTTCTCCTTCTGAACCTCAGAACTACAGGCCAATCGCCTGGACTTGTGTAGCTTATAAAATTATCAGGGATGATAATTTTATCACTGTTCTTCGGTAAGCACTGTATTATTAGCCGAGACCAATTCGGCGTTATCCCAAACCGGTCCGCAGTTCATCAGTTACTCCTTGTCCATGATATTGGTATCCCATCCGACACCCTTTATTTCGATTTTAAAAAGGCTTTTGAGTGTGTAATCCATCGTAAACTTCTACTTACGATTCAAACTTGTGGCATCGGCGGCAATCTGTGTGGGTGGCTATCTGCCTTTCTCAAAATCGCACACAGCAGGTGTGTAATGGTGGTTCTCTCTCTTCACAGGTACAGGTGACGGTCCTCAGTCCCTTACTCTTCATAATATACTTAAACGATTAACCTTTTAACAATGTCAACACATTCGGATACAAGTTCGCAGACGACCTAAAAATTGGGGCTGCAAATGTAACCCCATTTCAACAACCAGATTTAGAAGCTGAAATCCTGAAGGTGGTTAGTTGGTCAAATTCCTGGCAGTTACCACTCTCGAGTCATAAGTGTTTACCTTTTCACGTCGGTACACATAACCTGTGTCATAGTTTTCACTTGGAGAATGTAACCTTGATTTCGGTTGACGAAGTACGAGACCTGGGGATGTGGTTTACCAGGAATCTAAAGCCTTCCTTACACTGTCTGAAAATTAATGCTTTAGCCTTTCGTCGTTTAACAATGGTCAACAGATGCTTTACATCTGGCAACACAAATACTAGAATCCAGGCTTTTAAGGTTTTTGTTCGACCATTACTCGCGTACGCGACCCCGGTGTGGTCTCCAAGCCTTTTAAAGGATATGACCAAATTGCGTTGATAGAGTGCCACTTTGCTAAGAGTTTACCGGGCTTGCGGGGACATTGATCATTTTGAATGCTTTCAAAGGACTGGTCTCTAATTACTCGAGTTGCAGAGATTTAAGTTCGATATCATCCTAACGTACAAGATCGTGCGTGGTCTCATCTCTGTTGATCTCCCTTTCTATGATAAAACTCCAAACAGCCAAATAACTAGAGGAAACCCCTGGAAGTTGTCTGTGCCGGGCCCGCGCCTTAACTGTCACCATGATTTCTTCTCAGTCCGTGTCATCTTAATTTGGAATGCTCTTGGTGCTGAGACGGTTAATATGAACACGTTAACTAGCTTTCATAGAATGCTAAACAAAGAGTGAGTGCATTCTTACCTCAAACGACCGCCTTGACTTCGATTTTGGCCCTAAAAACTGTTTCCCACCCTCTTGTTGGTCCGGTGTTAGTGGTTCAACACCTTTCCGGTACCTACCAAGTTAATCGTGGCGAACATTATTTAATATTATAGATTATTATTAAGGTCTAGGTTAGAAAATATGATTAGAACTACTAAGTTATCCGATTGTTTATAAACCTCCCACTTTCGTTCTTGGCAAATGATAAATTTCTTGGCAAATGCTTTCACAGTAGCCTGAAACAAATAGCAGTATTGCGTGTAGGAATGGAAGACCAACATTCTCAAGATGATGTCATCTGCTTGTGTACTGTTATATTGGGCTGCCATCTTTTGTTAATGGTAATTTATTTTTCCATCACATACTTCAAGTCACTGCAGTGAAACAAGTAGTCCTATTTTTTTGGTAAAATTATCTGTAGTTCCAATTTAATGTGATGGATAAATTCGGTTGCAATTTGGAATGCGAAAAACAAAAGACCACTCTAATGTAACTGATTATCATCATTTGTCGGTATACAAAAATATAAACGAACGAGTGTTCGAAAATACTACTTTTTTTTAAAGATGAGAAGTGTTTTTTTAAGCAATGGTTTAATTTATTTAGCAGGCTAATGGTTGAATACAGCAGTAAGGTTTCACATGGAATAAACACACATCAACATTGTAGTATTTGAAAGCTAACACGAAAATCAAACAAATTCGTGTTTGCTCTCTATTTCGTGATACTTTGGCTTCCCATCTTCTCCTTGTATCCTTTTTTCACATGGTAGATGAGCACTGAGCTGTTCTATCCCAGTAAAACTAAATTTGGTTTTAAAATATTCAATCACAATGCAGATTAAGAATAAAAATTGAAGCTTACCCATGAGAATTTCGGGTAAAACCAACATTTTCACTGGAAAAAAGTGTAGTATTTTTTAACACTTGTTCGTTTATATTTTTGTGTATTACCGACAAATGAGGATAATCAGTTACTCACATTAGAGTGGTCTTCGGTTTTTCACATTCCAAATTGTAACCGAATTTATCCACTACATTAAATTGGAACTATAGATAATTTTACCAAAAAATAGGACTACTTGTTTCACTGCAGTTGCTTGAAATATGTAAAGTATGATGGAAAAATAAATTACCATTTACAGGAAGACAAAATAGACAACAGCAATTTTCAGTTACAGCTCAGGTCCACTGATTCAACGTATTTTATTATATTTCGGCGTATCTGTATGCTTAACCCTATAGGCTCTATATTCCCAAATTTGTTACAAAATGTAAAATTAGAAGAGACAGTGCCAAAAGACTGCCTTAATATGGGAGACTGAGGTCGACCCTAACAACCGCACTAAACATTAACTCAACACACATGCCAAGGAAATACCTCCTGTTTAAGATAATCATTTTTGGCAAAATATAATTTGTCTGTGGAAGCGATCTTATTGTTTACCAATGCTACAGAATAGATTAAAACATGCTAATTACATATTCCAAAAATTAAAACATAGACGTCAATGAAAATTACGTTAATTTATAACTGGGACGATTGCAATTACAAATCAAAACGAGTGTGTATAAAAATTGCGTCAATAGTTAATTTAATGGTGTTCAAGAACGATGCGGAACTTACGCAAAACGAAACTAAGTGAATGAGTACGGTGAAGTGTCACAAAGTTGATGTTCCTGGTATCAGGTGACGCAGAGAATATACATACGTCAAGTATTCGTTAAGATTTAGGTGTGTGCAAAGTTTGGCTTTGAGTTATCAAGAGTCTTGAAGTATAAAAACACATATTCGGCTGTAATAACATACACTTTGCAGCACAACACATAAAACGGTACCTTCCATTTCGAAGCAAGGTTTTGGCTTAATTTTTCAAAGAATAAAATACACAATACTGAAGCAATTTATACCTTGGTTACAAGAAGGAATGGACTCACATTTTTAGGTGGCAAGCAGACGAACATTGTGGGTGGCATTTAGTGTGGTCAGGATGGCATTCATGGTCTGCATTAGCAAAATAAGACGATGCTGATAGGGTCGAAATACTAAGGGTGTCTGAAAACACGACTGGTGGGTCAAAGATTTGGCATAACTCTGGTATACGGTGGGAATTGGAAGTAGGCGAGATATCTGATGACAGCCAGAGTAAATTTCCTACAAATCGTGACGAGGACTAACAGCTTCATATCACAGGCTAAAAAAAGTAGTTGAAATTGAAGATAAAATGTGTGAATACAGTTTAAAAACACATACTTTGTAGCACAACGCATTGCTATTCCATGTTGTGACCGAATCAAACTTGCCGCTGTCTTATGTATTTTATTCATTGAAAAATGAAGCCATGTTTTACACCCGTTTTACGCGTTGTGCTAGAAAGTTCTGAGTTTCCAACTGTAGTTACTCGTTTTACCTTAAATTTTAACTTTGGCAAAAAAAATACAGACTAAGTTTTAGTTGATGCTGTTACACTCAACTATGTGAAACTTTATTGCAGATTTTGGTCTTACCTGCAATTCCACCAGACGCCATAACCTGCATAGGAGATGGAGGCTCCTCTGTATCTTTGTATAATCGTACGCCATATTCGAACGCAAACATGTACACACCACTAGAAGGAATGTCCCTGTAAAATAATTTTGTTTGCAACTCAGTAACTTAAACAGTGCACAAAATCATATAAATAAGCTGGATGCCTAGTTTTTGTAATATTCTTGTATGTACTCATGAGGACGGACGATCCGAGGTGTAATAATGTCGAATTTGTGAGGAGTAGGGGTGGGGGTCCACCGGGGTGAGTTTCGGGGGTCACTTCTGGGGGTGAAGGTCCAAGGAGTGAGTATAGAATTTACATGAATTTTGGTAGAATTCACATGTCCTCTGGTGGGGAGAGGCCCAGCCCGCGATGTGAGGTTCTGGGGGAAGCCTTCTAGAGTGGGGGATCAAACGAGAGGTGAACAAAGAATTTACATGAATTCTGGTAGAATTTACATGATATGCAGGAGTGAGGATTGGATAGAGGGCGCGGCTCATGGAGTGAGGTTTATGGGGATGACAGTCGCATGGGGTAAACTGCCGGGAGGGGCGACCAGTGGTGTGAGCGTAGAATTTACATGAATTCTGGTAGAATTTACATAATCTGCAGGAGTGAAGATTGGATGGAGGGCGCGGCTCATGGAGTGAGGTTTATGGAGATGACAGTCGCACGGGGTAAACTGCCGGGAGTGGCGACCAGTGGTGTGAGCGTAGAATTTACATGATTTCTGGTAGAATTTACATGATCTGCAGGAGTGAGGATTGGATGGGGG
>JAHWFP010196567.1:33255-48342 GCA_023313725.1 Lithobius niger | reverse complement strand
GCACTCTCCCTATCTGTCCTAAATTACGAATTTCAAAGATATCCAGTCACATACCTGTCTAACTGGGTCACAACTCCTATTTTTTTCACCCGTTTACATTCCTATCTATCTTAAATCACGAATTTCAATGGGTATCTGGTTACATACCTGACTAACTGGGCCACCAGTCCTCTGTACCATCCTGGAATTCCTCGTGTGCGATAAAGAAGTCTCATACAGTCAATTGGTCCAGAGTACAGTTTAGTTTTCATGTCTGCAAAGATAGTTGACGTAAATAAAACATAAAAATAGAAACATGAGGTCAATACTTTGACAGACGTAATGGTTATAAATGAAAAATGTGTAGTTTGTTACAGAACAACTGGCACGACAGTAATAAGACTACCTATTTTTCGAAACGCTTTTGACTATTCACCAACACAGTAATAAACAAGGCAAAACGAAATACAATAGCACAGGGCTTTTGAACCTTTTTTGGCTCGAGGTACCCTTCGATATTTTTGTGGACCCGATGCCACCCCTATACTCTCCTCCAAGTTGAGGAACTTTTTTTGTCAAGCAAAGGATATTGTTCCCCTATGCACATACCACTGCGTATACCAACAAAACACATCATTGTTTGTTACTACAGACTAGCAACTTATCCCCGTCTAATCTTGCACTAACTAGACCTTTAACGGAGATCGAGCTACGTGTCTATCAGCCCCAGCAAACAAGCCTGGTGTTGCTGCACACGAGCGCTGTCGAAGGATGACAACATGCACTTTTGCGAGTTTTTTGTGACAATTCCCTCTACTGCGCGTCCCCCTTTAATCAGCTTTCCAGCACACAAGGGTGCCACAGCACACCGATTGAAAAGCACTGCAATAGCATAACAATGAAAATTATACACAACTAAATCAAAGTACAGAATTACGAGCTAGTCTTAATTTTGCTGGAAATGTATGTTCTGTCCAATTCACCACTCATAAGTTGAGCGAGGGAATACCTTTCTGTGGGGCAAGTGGCAACCAGCTAACACAAGCCCAAATCTTTTTTTCAATTCTTTACTTACGATTCCTCTTCCCACTCCCAAACAATATGCTATGAACTGGGCGAAGTTATGTAAAATTGTTTTAAGTTTTAAAAAGTAAATCATTAAGTGTCAGCCTGACCGAAAATTTTTATGACTTACAACTCATCACTATGACCCAAAAAAATTATTTGCAGGCAACGATTCTCTTTTATTGTTTGGTGGTCTTTTTTTGTTTTTTTTAAAGCAAAGTGTATAATGAAACTTTACAGCTCTTTACAACTATAATGGCTACCGTCATCTTCAGATTCCAATAGACTTGGAATTGAAAGGGCTCAATACTTGGGTCTTGCAGGACATCCGTGTCACATGTCTTCTGCAATTGTAGTGCTAACGAGGTGCGCTCACGTGAGCAGTCTTGTAGCTGATGCACTCTTACAATGCTTGACATTTACAATTCTTACATCTACTTACATAGGTATTTCATTCTTTTAAAATTCATTTTTTTTCAATTAAGGTTTTGTCACAAATAGCCTTTCATCTTCCCCTTTAGGCTACCCTGGCCTGGCGACCTCATTGGGGACCTTTGTGTCCCTCATAGGTATAACCATAGTGGTAAGGCAATCAAAACCCCATTTCACCTCTCCTTTAGCTATACTTTTTCTTTTACTTTTATCTTTATGTTTGCAAATATTTTCTCTTTTTACAGGATGATTCACAAAAAACTGACGACCCAACATTTTCTAAGTCCAACTTTTCTAGTTAGCACCCCTCATAACTAGCAGAAGACAGAAATTAAATCTAACGAAACACGAAGATTCTGTCCTCTCCTGGTTCTGAGGGGTGCTAACTAGAAAGGTTGGAGTTGTAAAAGGTTGGATCATCAGTTTTTTGTGGACCACCCTGTATTACCATGCATTACTTTTAACTTTTAAACAGTTGGTTATTCACATGCATCTGAATATTGTCCCTTTTTAAGCTGAAAGTCAGGGATCCCCGCGATCCTTACCAGAATGGTTGATATTGCAACCAATTGTTTATTATTATTATTATTGAGGATCGTGATAGCGGTCCTTATGTAAGCCTCAGCATGAACTTCCATGTTAAACGTCAAAGTTCGAAAACTTCGTTTCCCCCAGAATTAACATAGACTAACAAA
This sequence comes from Lithobius niger, assembly GCA_023313725.1. Lineage (NCBI taxonomy): Eukaryota > Metazoa > Arthropoda > Chilopoda > Lithobiomorpha > Lithobiidae > Lithobius > Lithobius niger. The sequence continues at coordinate 46,171 of JAHWFP010196567.1, read as the reverse complement.
ATTCGGTATTTGGGATGGTGTCATTAACTCTTTCACTGCAGTAAAAATTTAAACGACAACCAGTGAACCATTTGACATCCATAGCATGGCCATTCCTGTAATTGTTCTTGTTGCTTTTGTTGTTGCGACTCTCTGGCCTCACATGGAGGTCGAACTAATCAACCAATTTTCAAGTTTTATAGCTTAAAATGTAAGTATGGAGAAGGCCTAGGCCTTCTGAACGCTCTTTTAATGTGACTACAATACTCTTGTTGTTCTTCTTCTTCGTCTTGGGGGAAATTTTGCTCTCACCTACAGATCGAACCAATGAACCTACTTTCATTTTTTATTGCTTAAATGTAGGTACTAGCTAATACCAGTGCATTTTAAACGTTATTTTAAATTGACTACACTGTTCTCGTTGTTGTTCTTATTCTTGTTAGGGAAACTTAAAACTTTTAAAAACGCTATAGTTCCCCCTATAACTGACATAGAATTGACATGGAATTGACAAACGAAACTCGATTTTTTGGGTCGTGTCATAACTATTTAACAGCATTAAAAAATTTAATGACAACAATTGAACCGTTTGACCTCTACAGCACGGCCATTTCACGTAGTTTTTTGTTGTTGAGACTCTTTGCCTGCAATAGTACGGCTGTTAAGCAACAAAAACATGCACATCGAGCTATTAGCATAAAGTTTGGAAAACAATAATCTTTCTTAGCAGTACAAATCGAACTAGCTACAGAATCCTTATGAGATAACCCCAAGTCCCCCCCACCCTGCCTCTACGAGACCGATGACCAACAAATTTTTATCACCATGCTAAAAGCTTGAATTGCGGCACATTATAAGCAGTACACACAGGACCAGCCATGGAACCCCATTAAATATTCACAAGGCCCCCCAGTGTCCCTCTGTGCCTCCCCTTCCCACAGAGGCTTCACCAACAAATTCTCACAGATCAATTGATACATGCTTTACAAATCATTATCAGCAGCATAAATCGAACTAGCTATAGAGATAGCCCTCTGTGCCTCCAAACGCCCCCATGTGTCCCCTCCCTCAGGCCTGACCAACAACTTCATGCTGATCGTGCAGAATCATTCACTGTGGTAGATGCTTTTCAGCAGCAGAAAACGAACCCACCATTGATCCCCATTAATACCACCAAAGCTCCGCATTAAGCTCCCCCCAACCGTGTCGGGCCTCCATGAGACATTGACGACCAACAAATTCTTGCTGGTCATACTAAAATTTTTCATTGCGGTACAAATCAATCCAGCCATGGAACTTCCGTGAATTACTATCAAAGGTTCCCCCAGCGCCCCCCTGTGCATCCATCCTGAGGTTGACAACAAATTCTTGCCGATCCTTCTAAATGAAAGACTTTGGTACACAAGTCATCATAGCTGTACACGTCAAACTACAGTAACTAGGGAACCCCAGTGAAAATATCCCCTAGGGCCTCCCAGCACTACCCCCAACACCCTCTCCATGAGGCTGATAACCAACAAATTCTAGCTGCTTGGACTAAAAGCATGTGGTAGCACCATAGATTAGAAATTTAACTAGATATACCGTCTTACTTCTTCCCGTCCTACGCGGAGCTCTGGTGGTAGTTGCGGCTACTAATACATCTCCTAATGCTTTTGCCTTCGAAGCAGCAGAAGGCAAAGCATTAGCAGAGATGTTAGTAGCCGCAACTTCCGCCAGAGCTCCCCGTAGGACGGGAAGAAGTAAGACGGTATATCTAGTTAAATTTCTAATCTATGGTAGCACCCACGGATCCCCATGAAATACCACAAAAGGCCTCAGTGCACCCTTCCCACACCGGTACACCGTCCGTGAGATATCGATGACCAACAAATTCTTGCTCTACATACTAAAAGCGTGTATTGTGGTACACAAGTCAATCTTATCAGTAGAAACCGAACTAAACCATGCGCAATGGCTGTTTACCGTGACGTCACCATGAGTTAGCCAATGACGAACGAGAACAACGGCTGTTTGGCCGTCTGATTGGACTAGCCCAGACACGTGATATGCACGTCACAGCAAACAGCCATGGCGCGTGGTATAGCTATGGAATCCCACGAGATAATCCCAAGGTCCCCAGTGCCCACCTGTGCCCCCTCCGTAAGGATGATGACTAACAAATTCTAGTTCGATTTGTACTCCTATGAATGAATTGTGTACCAAATTTCGTGCTTTTGTCTCGATCTGCAACAATTTGTTGGATAAGCCTCAGGAAGAGAGAACATGGGGGTTTCTGGAAGGCCTGAGGGGGTTCTCAAAGGACTTCCTTAGCTAGTTCAATTTGTACTGCTAAAAATGACTTGAACACCAATTTTCATGATTTTTAGCTCGATATGCAAGAATTTGTTGGTCAAGCATCAGGGAGGGGGCACAGTAGGTGCGTGGTGGGGGGGGGGGGCGGGCTTGGGGTTTATTTCATGGGGGTTCCACGGCTGGTTCGAATTGTACTGCTAAGAATGACTTGTTCACCACAATTCACGGTTTCGATCACCAAGAACATGTTGGTCATCAACCTTACAGTGATGAGTGCGTGGGGGCACAGGGGACTGTGGGGAGCCTTAAGGAATATCTCAAGGGAGTTCCATTGCTACTTTATTTGTATTGCTAAGAATACGACTTGTGTACCAGAGATCATGCCGTTTACATTGATGTACATTGTTATCACAATTAATATCTATATCTGGAGATTGGACCAATGCCCGGTTTTCAAGTTTATAGCTTAAAACATAAGTATGAGAAAACCTAGGGCCTTTTGAATATTATTTTAACATGACTGCTATTCTTGTTGTTGTTCTTGTTTGGGAAATTTTTCTCTCACCAAGAGACAGAACTAATGAACCCACTTTCAGTTTTTTTTTAACTTAAAATGTTGGTACTAACAAGGACCGACGCCTTTTAACAATATCTTAATGTGCCTTACAATATTGTTGTTGCTGTTCTTCTTGTTGGGGAAATATTGTTTTCTCCTAGAGATCGAACCAAAGACCCATTTTTTTAGCTTTTTGTAGCTTAGAACGGCGTATTAACAAGTACCATGATCTTTTGAATGCTATTTTAATGCGACAGATTTATCTCAAAAAGTATTCATCTCAATTTTCTCATATCACGATTATCTCTTATTAAAATTCTAGTTGTTTAAGTTATGTGGAATATCTCCAAGAAAAGGATACCTGATATTAGTATTCAAAATGCTGATGTGCATAAAATACGAATGTAAGCTTTAAAAAAATCTTGATTTTTGGGGTCGCTGTCGATTCCTTTACACGTATTAGTGCGACACTGATGGTCTACATGTATTTTTCTTGCATCTGTACCTTTAGAGGATTGAGTTTTTAAAGGCTACATCCATATCTTATACGCTTAAGCGTTTTTTAATACTAATTATTATGGGCTTGAGCAACGCAATGTTACTGTGCATCGACTGTGCAGGGACTACATCACCTGTGGTAGTTTCACACAAGTATAATTGAATCTCAATTCAGCCTGTCTTTTCATTTAGCTATGGATAGGGAAACCTTAATGGTGGATTATTCTCTGATACAAGGTATAGGTTACTTGACATGGCAAACATGACCACTTTTCTGAAACGATCTGAGCATTGCACTTAGCATAAAAATCCTGGGTGTTTTACTTTGAGGTGGCTGTTAGTGGTCCTCGGACCCTTTCCCAACTTGTCTCAACAACAAATTATATTATTAAAATTTTCATTATCGTTGTTTTTGCCATATTTACGGTACAAATTTTCCATACCAACTATACTAAATGAAATTCCACTTGAAATTAGAAAGACTTTAACTAAATATAATATTTAAAAAAATCAAGAAATGGCTTTTGCAAAAATTATATTAGTTGCATTTATAAGGAAAATTATTGTACTACTTTTTATTCATAGATTTTATAAAGTAATGCTATTAGATAAACTAAAATGTTGTGTAAAATGTGTATGGTATTTAAAACTTGGTTTAAATAATAGTGTATATGCTGTAATTGAACCATTTATTCAGTGCACATACAAGCTTCATGAGCTTCGTGCATGCACGTAACGTGTATAATGAATGAATAAAGTATTATTATTATTACTATTATTATTATGAACCAGCGAACTCATCATCACGTCACAGACGACCTAAGCCAACAAATACAATGGAAGGCAGTAAATTTAATTTAGATTTAAATATGTAAATCCATGTATATTTAATAATGTATTTTAATGTAATGCATGAATGTTTATTAGGCCAAAAATATCCTTTTTGCTAAATTAGTCGCTTATATAAAAATGCAACACTACTTTGTAAGCCTAATAAACAGCGTACCATGAACAGTATTACAATGACTAATTACAAAATTAAGTCGTAAAATATAATAGAAATTCCTAATTTGGATGGGTAAAACTTGAATCCGGTCACAGATACAGTCGATTCCTTTTACCTATAAAAGTGGTGTATCTCCATTTCCAAGAAGTCATCATCGGTTTCAATGTTTTAACAAAATTGTGCTTTACTGCATCCAGTTGACGGTTGTAAACACTACAGCAGCCAATTTGGCTTTCGTACCATTACAGCAATTTGTTTGGAGATGGTTTAATTAAATCCCAAGTTAGACTGAGAGAATAAACCGATTACGAAATTAAGAATTATTTTTATTTAACCTGATGGGTAGCCTACCAAGTCTCAAAATAAAAGGTAAAACAAGAATGTGCTACCTTGGAATGACTAAATTCTTCGAGAGCCAGAATTTGCTCTCAGGTGTGATCATAATGGCTTGCACTAAGCACAATCAACCAGCAATCTTAGTGTAGCTATGACATCTGAATGACTATGGGACATCTCTGAAAGAGCAGGCTTTGCTCATTTACAACAATGAATTGTTGGAGCAAAGTAGCATGACGGTTAGCGCACTTGTCGCATGTGCAAGAGGACTCTGTTTCGAGCCATCCCTATGACACCCATGTATTTTTGGGAAGAGAAAGGCCCTGTGATGCCAACTGAGGCATGTAAAAGATCCTAGGAATTTTTGATAGCAATTGCCCATCAAAATTTTCCCTCTTGCCTTCAGGTGCCGTGGCTTTGGCTAGGAGATGGGCAAACCTACAGGCAATGGATTGTCTAATCATGGCTGTACTAAACTACTAATCACCAGACTTTGAAAACAAAATATCATACTTGATTAGGTTATGTATGATGGTCGCTGTATGGGCTGGTTCGTTGATGTATATATTCGGTTATGTATGGTGGTCACTGTACGGGCTGGTTCGTAGCTGTTACATTAGATTATGTATGATGGTCGCTGTACGAGCTGGTTCATAGCTGCATATATGATGATCGCTGTACGGGGTGTTCATTTCTCTTAACATTCGGTTATAGATGGTAGATTTACACCTAGTTCTTAGTGTTTGTATTAGGTTATGTATAATGGTCACTGTACCGGCTGGTTCGTAGCTGTTTACATTGGGTATTGTATGATGGTCGCTTTATGGGTTGGTCCGTTGCTGTTTATATAAGGTTGTGTATGATGGTCACTGTATGGGCTGTTTCGTAGCTGTTTATATTAGGTTATGTATGATGGTAGTTGTGCGGGCGGGTTTGTAAGTGTTTATATTAGGGTTTGTATGATGGTCATAGTACGGGCTTGTTCGTTACAGTTTACCTGTTGCCACGGTCATCCGAGGATATTTGTTATGCGCAAGAAGAACCAAAAGAAAATTTAAGTTTTAAAACTTAATCCACTTTAGGAGCAAAACGAGTTCGATCCAGAAGGTAGTTGGTAAGTAGTTGGTAAGTAGTTGGTAGTAGTAGTCTTGTTAAGATTTCTCAGATGAACAGTTAACATGGCAGAGTGGTAAGTAACATTTTGTCCCCCACAGAGTATGTATGTATTTCGTTCAAGGTGCAATACACTTCCTAATATTTTAATTGATTCTATTAGTGATGGTCTACCTGTTTGTACCTGGAGTTTAATTTTGACTAGTTCGATTGGCGTTATGACAACTGCTTGTCCTACGGCTCCAAGACATCCAGCAAGAAAGACCATACCAAGGGGAGAGCGAGGGCAATCATCGTCAGCATCGGGATCTTGATGGATTAGGAAGCGTAAACTGTTGCCGTACACTCCAAAGAAAATGCAGTTGATGAGACCATTGGAGATAAAGGGAAATGCCAGACCTTTGTAGAAACCGTACATCTGAAAAAAGGGACACAAAAATCAAGGTAGTTGCATAGATCCTACTAACTCGTACAGTTGAAGATAAGTGCGAGAATACGTTTTAAAGAATAGAATACTGCAACCACAGTTTTTTTGTTTTGCTAAGTGCAGCTTAAGAAAGACTGCTATTTAAAACTAACGAATTTTTACACGTTGCTTTGGCCAGGCCGGGTTTTGTACTGTAGTTTGCACAACACTAATTTTTGTTTTGTTGTCGTAATGTTATTACAATTTTTATTCGGCGATTTATTAGCGTCATTTCTTTCCATTCTTTCAGGGTTTGATTTCAGAAATTCTGGTCTCAAGAAAAATATTGGTAAACGATTTTAACTTGTAATATGGTGCACAGAATTTCCCGTCATTATCAAAATTTGTTAATGCTTCATACGTTAAGGCTAATGCAGATGAGAAGATGACGCACTTCAGTGTTTGTGAATCGAAAAATGAGTTCTTGATAGGAAAAAACGTTATGTGAACGACTGATGACGAATTTGCAAAAGTAATAAGCGGTAGCATTTTTACCCCATAATTCTCTAACACACGCACAAAATTATAATAGTCTTTCTTTGAAATCAGATAATCTGTACTAAAATACCCTGCTAGCTTTTATTTGTTGTATACGATGACAGCTCACTCTATAACCAGCCTAACACTAAGGGCGCGTTTACGCAATGACTCGCGTTTGCATTCTTGCAGCTAGAAGCTAGAAATCACCTGAAATTCCAACATGGCGGCGGTTTTAGTTCTCCTGCCTCGAAACGCAAACACTCAATAATGTGAGTTCAGATGCGACTGGGAAAATTGTTGCGTTAAGAGAAATTCTTTATCTTATTGGCACAGATTAGAAGACTGCAATCATTTACTTAAACGACGTCGGATTTAGCTAATCCAAGTAGCGTTGTTACTATGGCAACGACGCCTTTGAAATCGGGATTAGATTCTCGCTGCGAGAATGCAAAGGCGAATCGTTGCGCAAACGCGCCTAACTCATGATAATTGAAATTATATCTCTCGTGCTATATTGCTCAGAGATATAATTACGGCATTATGAGCATTGGTCAGTTTTAATAGCCGGTTAGGTTAATTTGTTTCGGTACAAAGGGACTAACACATTCTGTGCATAGCTACCATTCTTTCTGAAATCACAGGGAGACAAGGACATATGCTACAAACGCTACTTGTTCAAAAAAAGGTTAATATAATACAAAAAATCGCTCAACATACCCCCTCGTGCTTGTACGTCAGGTTTATACAACTTCGCATGTTGCTGTATGGCATCGTCTGTTGTCGGACCTAAAATAAAAATTATATTGTTAGTTGTTTTAATACAGTGTAAAATTCGAAACAAAATATATCCAGAAATTGATAAGATGCCGATACCTCACACGTCTTCATTTGTAAATTAAAGATTTCAAAGTTTTCTGCTATATTGTTTATGAAAAAACAATCCACTACGCTATGTTTCGAAGCTAGTTTTAGACGATTTCTTTGAGGCAAACCAAAACAGTTTCAAGCACAAAACAGGGCTTCCCTTTGAAGAGTTATCACTAGGTTGTGACCTTTAAAAGGGAAGCACTTTTTTGTGCTTTCAACTATTGTAGATTTCTTCGAATAACCTAGCTTCGAAATATAAGGTACTGTATTCCCGTTTAGTGTTTAGTGCTGATAGTGTTTTTTAATAAAAAATGTTATTCGTGCTATTACATTTCTAACCCTTTTAACAAACAATTTTCTGGTAAATATTTCCCTTTTTCATTTAACTTGATGCACCATTTGATTCAAAGAATGGAAACGCAATGAAACCGTCCATTCTTTAGTACAATTCAACCGTGTGTTTAAGAGATTGATAACTGCACCTTCATGAAACAAATCACTGGCAACTCGAGGGTGTATAATATGCTTACCGTAAGTTTCGTGGATTTGACTGTAAAAGAAATTTGATAGAATTTGCCTAAGGGGATGGAAAGTGGTATTGTGGTTAAGTTGTGGGAGTAGAGCAATGCTAAAAATTATAGTTGAAAGTAAGCCGACCTTACCAAACCATAAAAAGGCTCCCAGCCAAAACTGTCACACTGTTAAAAATGTTAAAAATTTCAGTTATGTCTCTGTTCAAACCCAAGTCAGATTTCACAGTCGTGGACAGTTTTTATTTTTACATCAAATTTCCCTCTAGTCACCGGTGAGAAGGCTCGTTTCCTTTATTTTAGCAATGTGGGCTGTAATTTCATGGTGCAAAAAACTGGCAAAAAATTACCAGTTCTTAGTTCTGGATATTAACGGTTTTGTTTTATTTTCAGTTCACTTTAGGATACTATGATGGATTACTGGTCTCCCTCAGCTGCTATCGGGGCTATGCTGCACCGTTACTGATATTCTATCAGCCAGCCATTGTGCAGACTTCCTGGATAGAATACCACAATCCCTTATTCCAGTGTTTCCCGTTTGGTTCAAAACTAAGCCAGATTTCATTCGACGCAATCTCTAATTTTCTCCTACGATTCAATGTTCAAAAACACTTCTTGTGTTTCCAATGTAAATATACTCTTTTAAATATCCACCTTACCTTCACTGTGTCCAATGGATGGCCAACAAACAGACCGGCAGCACCTGAAGAAAATACAGGAAATTTTTAAGCTTTTTTTATATGTGCATTATAAAAACGGTATTTCTGGAGTTTAAGCGAATCACGCTAAATCGCTCAGTTTGGTCCGTACCGACCTGGATCTTCATCCTCTTCTCATTTCACGTTTAAAAAATAGGGGAAATGTTTTTTTTGGGGTTATGTAAACACGTTTTTTAGCTCTCCAGACACGTTTTTTTTTAACCACGGAAAACAGTGGGCCCGGCCGTGTAAAGCGGCGGCCATGTTCCGGAATTCAGAGTATCACGAAAAGTTGGCATCGCAAGAACGGAAAGTAATGTTCCAAACTATGCTGTTGCTTTTTTTGTTGTTGTTGTTGTCGTTATTATTTAGGTTAGGTTAGGTAGGTTAGGCAGGTATGTTTGTTAAGTTAGGTAATTCCCGTCTCCTTTCATTGCGATGCAAATCAGGTTTTCTTGCTACTCTGACTCCTGCGAGATGGCCGGTGCTTCAACACGATCGTAACTATCGTTTTACGTGTCTTCAAAGGTTTTTTTTATACCTTAAAACGCGTCCCCCCCTCCCCGGTTTTTTAATGTGATGTGGCAAGAGGAGGATGATATGCGTCGAATAGTAAAAAAAAATTGAGTGCTTTGGAGCGGTTCGGTTAAACTCCATAATTACCATAAAAATTTCTTAAGACTCATAAATCAACTTCATGTCGTGTTCTGCTTGTAAATTACTTCAGAATCAATAGCACCTGCTTAAATAAAATTTCCCAGACATGCTTAGTAGAGATTTTATAAGTGCTTTCCTAGTTCATGTACTTCCCATGCCTTAAATTTTGATAATAATGAATGAACATATCAATGAATTTAATGCGACCAAAACACTGACATGAGGTCAATGAAGGGTATGCTGCACCACTAACACCCATCCGAAGTTGATGGTTTCATAATCCAGTTCAACAATGCATCAATAATACAAAAATGCAAGACAATCAATACGGCAACACAATTAAAATTTTACAATAATAAAGTATGTGTACATAAAAAAAAATTAAAAAAATAAACAAGTACAAGTCTGTAGTTATGTTATCTTACTAAGTCTACACAATGTGCCCCGTAAGATCAACTTTTAAAGTACACAGTATTATTTAAAACGGTAAGGGAGGAGCCATTGACCAGATATTGTAATTATGATAATCTAACAGCTGCTCTTATTAGGGGATAATAACAGCGATCATAAAAATCACTAGGCACCATGGGGCCCAAACAGGACCAGAAAACTCACGAGGTATGAAAAGACGGCATTTAATTTTCAACACGTTTGAAATTCTGTGTCTTGATGACCTAAACAAAACAAATACTACATGAGAAAAAAAACATGTGTAAGTGTGCCTTTGATAAGCTTCCTGTAAACCGCATATAATTTAGCTCTGGAGGTGACGTCATAACAAACATGGCGGTTGGTTCGTGTGGACAACAGTAGGTCTACTACCAAGGCTTGTGCTCTTAAAATTTTAGACTGTTATTGTTAAGTGATCATCCTTTTGGACTTTTGGAGGGTACCTGGTTGATGTGGGTTCAGTCTCATGTAGTGTTTGCTCTGTTTAGGTGATCAAGACACAAAATTTCAAGCGTGTTGAAAATTAATTGCTATTTTTTCGTCCCTCGTGAGTCTTCTGGTCCTGTTAGTGGGTCACATGGTGCATTTTTATAATTCATGCACTCACGCCAACAGTTTTCGATCACAAAAACCATACCAAATAATAATCGAGAGAAAATTTACAGTATTAGACAATTTTGGGTGTTGAGCCTCAAGAAAAAATAGCGCGCATCAAGTTTACAGCCCGGAAACAATCCAAGACCAAAAAAGGATAAAATATGACACCCAAACTAAAAAAAAACTAAGCCCACACTTGTCACCCTTTGTTGAAGCACGATTTTGTTCTAAGCGGGCAGTAGAAACACAGGGAACATAGATCTTGGGAGGGGGAGCAAGGCAATTGTCTAAGATTTGCTACAATATTTCTAATGCACCTATTTTAGATTGTAGGAAGAGTGGGGATGGGGAGCATACATCTGGGGAGGGGTTGCAAAGAAACTGTCGAAGATTTAGTGCTGCCTTTTTTGGAAACAAAATTAGACAAAGCATCGATATACATGAGAAACTGGACCGTACCAATGTTGCCAATGGTACCATCCAATAACCGTGCATAGGGAGGAAAGACAGTGGAGGGAAGACGGTTTGGGGGTAGGTATCAGGGAAGGGACTCTGCAACTATACCCATTTCCCTGGGGGAAAGTGTTGCCGAAGATTCAGTACAAAAATCCTGCTGACGTGTGGGAGGAGGTTTATCAGGCAACCAACTTCAACAACCTTTTAAAAAAAAAAACCAGGTGAAATAACTTTTTTACTTTTAATGCTCACACTAAGGTTCCATATCCAATACATCCAGGTTTCGGCGTCAAAAATTCCTACTCACAGAACTACCTTACATCGTTCTTATTCTAAACCTCTGGTCGTAAAATTTTCCCACTGTGTGAACATGAATAAATTTTGGGTTTCACGTGAAGATTGAATTACTAATGAAAATTAACAAATCGTGAATAATTAAAATATCGTGACATCTTACTCAGCAATTTGATGGTACTGTAATTGAGGTAAGTCAGTTGTGCTAGGACACAGGAGAACCGGAGAGTACATCCCTAAATATTTACAAGATATCCTAACGCTGCATCATTAATATGCCATTTCATGGGTCTGAGTAGAACGCATTTATACACAATCTCACTACATAGGTATTTTGGGGTGTAATTGATACGGTCTTGTCAGTTAGAGAGAGGGATTAGGCCTACTCCAGGTGTAAAATTGTATGGCACTCGCTAAGCTGCTTTTTTTGTGTGTGAAAACTTAGCTGTTATCTCTCGGCATGTTAGGTGACAGTCAATGAAGAGGGGATGGGGCAAAGGGAACAAGTATTTTCCCGACCCAAAATTGGGAGTAATATTTGATAAAAGTAGGCGAAGGGGGGTGGTGGGGGAGGGGGAGGACACAAGTGTCTCCTGACCCGAAATCAGGAGTAAAATTTAAGAAAAGCAGAGAGAGGGGGATGGGGAAGGGCAAACGGAAAAAGTGTTCTCCCGACCCGAAATCAGAATTGAAATTTGATTAAAGTACATAAAGGGGATGGCGACAAATGGAACGAGTGCTCTCCCGACCCGAAATCACGAATAAAATTTGACAAAAGTAGACAGTGTATAGCATTTATTGCAACTGAAAAAAAATGCCAACTGGTTTTTAAAACATTTTAAAGGGGTTAAAATTGCTTAAAATGAGTCTTTTTAAAGGTTCTCCAAGAAGGTTTTTACCTCATTCCCACTCAATCCGGCTGCAACCGCCCGAAAAAATATGGCCACCTTTCCTGCGCTCTCAGACAAATTATGCTGGTAATAACTAAGTGAGGTTATTTAGCCTAAGTGGGGAAGGGTTAAAGGTCCTCCTAGACCACTTAACTAAATTTTTGCCTCCCCATACCAAAATTTTGAATTTGCAATTCTTTCCCTACTAAACGAAATTCAAACAAAATTGGTAGATACTTCACACTCTTACCTCCAATCCATCCAGCAATGAAATCAAAAATTCCTTCCATTCCTAAGGCATCCCGAATAGAAATGAAATCATTTGCCTACAAAGAGCAACAGCAAATAATTAAATCGTGGACCGCATGAATTCGTATCGATAAGGTATGATGCACAATAAAACACATGCGCATCTACTCCTGTTTTGTTTTGGCAAAAATGACCCTTGGACAAAACAATGGATCTTCTTCTCGTATACGAGTGAATCCTCATTGTGTTACCTAGAAGTCTTTGTCAAACCTTACAAATAAACACTTTTTTTATTCAATATATTATGGTGTTTACGTGGCGTAATTAATGAAGTAAGCGATCTGTAAATGGAGTGAGTCCACACAGTTAGCTGACATAAGTATCTTGCGGGCTATGGTTCCATTGCATTGAACATCTAGCGGGCTATGGTTCCATTGCATTGAACATCTTGTGGGCTATGGTTCCATTGCATTGAACATCTTGCGGGCTATGGTTCCAT
>JAHWFP010196567.1:0-26519 GCA_023313725.1 Lithobius niger | reverse complement strand
TCATTGTACCCTAGTGCAGGTTTGCCCAGGGTGTGGATCTGGAGTTCAGGCACATCAGTCTCTTTAACCTAAATGTAGCCTAGTGTCGGTTTGTCCAGGTTGTGGATCTGGAGTTCAGGCTCCTCTTTACATCACCTTTAACCTCATTAAAGCTTAGTGTAGGTTGTCCAGGGTTGCGGATCTGGAGTTAGAGCACTCCCTTACATCAGTTTCTTGTACATACTGGTGTTAATAGCAAGTTAGCAGTGATTATGGTGGTGTCGAGTTTTCTCAGCGGTTAGTAAATTGGGCCCAATCTAAATATTCGAGTGCAATACCGAGACACACAATGCCACGTGGTTTTACGTCATAATTGCTACTCACTTGTCATTCTTAGCTGTGTCCAACGTTGCCTATATAATGTTTACAACTAATTTCAATTTCTTTAAATGAATACTAACTTCTTTTAAGAAGTTTTTCATGTTTTTAATGAGTAAAACAAACCTTTGGGATTTAACATCTATTTAATTACTACAGTTCATAAGCTATCTCACGAAAAAGAGAGACAATTTTGGATGTCGAGATAGTTATCCTACCACCTTAACTCTACAGGGGTACACAATGGCGTATTCTTACTTAAATTTAAGCCCCCCAACAGGTTTATACTCATTTTACCCATTCTACCACCTCAGTACTACAGGGGTACGCAATGGTATATCCTTACTTAAATTTAAGAACTCCAGAATGTCGCGAAAAATATTCTACCCATTCTCCCTCCTTAGCTCTACAGGGGTACGCAATGGCATATTCCTTCGATTGATGTAAATATTTTCGAAATGATATATTTATTGGCCGCTACGCACAATGGTCACTGTGGGTGTGATTTGTAAACAATATCAGTGCAATCCTAAAGTTTAACGACATATTTCTGGCAGCGTTTTTACTCGATTGCTCTCTTTCAGTTGACCATATTACTCTAGTGCTGATCTAGTTGGGGAATGAAGCCGATCAAGCTCATTTTTCATCCACAACCTGATAGTTTATCTTTAGTGATAAGTAATAGTTATTGGTTAAAAATCGATAACCGATCGATTTTAAACAATAACTTATTTAAATCACGGTTGGGACGTCAAGCTAATTCTTATTTAATTAAAACGTTTTGTGTTTGTGAAAATTGCTTCAAGAAATACGTATGTCAAATCAGTGAAGGTCATTCCATTTTAATTTGTGGAGGGGGAGTGGGTGTTGGACGATTCCTTTGGCAGGTAGGCAGACTGTAGGCTACGCTCAAGTTTCTGGAAGGTGGGTGGGAGTTAGACGACGCGTCGTTTCGCAAAGTTTAGCTTGTAAGCTAGCTCGCTCGCTCTGTTCGGAAAGAATAAACTTCGATATGTGATGAAGCAGGGATAGAAGGACATTGTGCCGACATTCTCGCAAGGTAAGTAATTCTTTTTGTTCGTTTGTAGTTTGAGAACTGTTTCAAATCTCCAGTAATACCCTAATAGGTGAATCGGTAGGAATGAAGGTCATTCCATTTTAGGTTGTGGAGGGGGGGGGAGAGAGAGAAGAGTTAGACGGAGGGAATAAACTTGGAATTGGCCAGCCAGACATGTGAGCGTTAGCAGGTAAAGAATTTCATTTGGGATATCCCGGCAAGTTAAGTAATTCTTCTTGTACGTTTTCATAGCGTTACGGTTTTAACGCTGTATAATTTTGGTTGTGGTGTGTGCGTTCCCATCGCGTGATCCGGAAGTGTCAAAAGTGTTGAGCTATCGACAAAAGTGTGGATTATCGGTAAAAGTGTGGGGTAACTTGATAACCCACACTTTTTGCGATGACGCACACTTCCGCTCACGGTTAACGGGATTTAACCTACGGAAATTTAGCGTGGCGTTGAGTTAGCGTGACGTCACAGCCGTGGTTTAAGCTTACATAATTCCTAACTAATACATAATACGTTTCGTTTTACGTTTCGTTTCGTTCACTATCACAGATTGACTTAATAGTGATTTAAGCCTATAGTTCTGATTTTAATGACGTGGATGAAAAGAAAAGACGAATTTTAAGTCAGATGGGTGGGGGGGGGGATTTTAAGTAAGATGGAATGGAATTTGAGTAGGTAGGTAGGAGGGGTAGTTGATTGGCGTAACTTAATAAAAAAAACTACCAATGGTTGGTCAGAATTGTAAGGTACGTCTATGAATATCATTTTGAAGGAATACATCCCTGTTGCTCCCCTTAAATAAATCTGTTTACCTATGTCTCACTGGAGACGGAAGTCGAGGTCAATTCGTTCAGGGACACTTGCAAATGAGGTAATTATGACTTAATCTCGGCAAAGTCGCATTAAACGTGGAGCAACGGATCACAGCCTACATCAATATTATATCAATTATAGGCATACAAATCCGATTATCGCAGGCATCTTTAAACGCTCGATACCCCTACATAGGATTCCTTATATGTATGAATGGGCAAAAATTTGCTTTCCTATGATAATGTGTAACCATAATTATTAACGAGGAAGGCCTCAGTATTTGCGCTTTCTGTGTTTCTTTCCTAGTTGAAAATCCTTCACCATTAAAATTCTTTCCGTGAATGGTGAAAGACAGGCCAAGGCAGCCAACACCAACAGCATCAATAACACCAACTTTAAGGAACAAAATGTCGTAACCTCCATTCCTCCCTTACAAGAAACGAAAATGGTGCGAATGTACGTTCTTACATTGTCTATGGGGAACAATCACTGAACATTTTCCGTTTATAATTTTAGGCTGAACCTTTTTAGTTTGCACAGTATTTTACGTTTACATCTTCAGTTTATAAATTTAGGTTTAAATTTTCAATTTATAATTTTGGTAACTTTTTAATCCAACAAATTACTAAATCAGTTCTAAAAATTAATACGGTCACTATGTGAATAAGTTTAACTCAGCATTGTGAAATTCGTTCCGTGGTGAAACTGTTCTCCAGCCCGTTGAAATTCGAGCTATGGCAACTAACCGACGCTATAACAACAACACGAAAAAAAAAAACCCAGAAACACAACACTAGAAAACACCATCCACAACTAAAAGTACACCACTTTCAGTAAACTTACCAAATCAGTATTTTCTTGCGATTTCCATCAACATACGTTAACTCCAAAACAGCAGGTTACACTAGGCTGATTCACGCCGTCGCTCAACTAGCGCAAAAGTTCATGTATCACACGGAGTGATGGAGACACAAGAGGCAGAAATCAAATCCACTGTATTCCACTCAATATCCAGACACGTTAAACCCAATCTCGGAGTTATCTGATCAAACAACAGCTCAGATAACTGCCTGACACGACTTCCAAAACAAATAAAACAAGAGCAACGCCATTCACTAATAATCAGTCAAACTGATTATCACTACGCAAACAACATAACACGTGCTAAATTTGGATTTCCTTGAACCTATTGTTGTATGTTGCTTTTAAAGGGATATACCTCCCAGCGCTATTTTTCTCGATCCTCCACATCAAGTACGGCCCCAACGGCCTATTTACTTACCCTTAGTCTTTCCCTTGCTAAAAATCCTTTTTTAAATGTGGCGTCTAGGAGATTTTCTGTTGAATATTGTTAACTATATTTAAGAACCATCCGTCACTAAATGATGCAATGCGCGCGTACAATAATCATGACGTTTCATCTCTGTGTGTACATCTACTAATTTTCTAATAATTACCATGAGATCTACAATCTAATAGACTAATACGGTAAAAATTAAAATTAATTATTCCAATAGATCGCCGAAGCAAAATTATAAGACACTAGCCTAGAAAATTATAAATTCTGATTTTAAAATACGAGAATCATTCCGGTTGGTGACGACGTAATCGTTGACTTGATTCTGTCTCGTGTACTATTCACAAAGCCAACCGAGACAGCAGCTATGCGAGGAACGCAGCTACCACCCCAGCCGACCTTGGCACTGTAATTGCTCGGACGATGATCTGCGCATGGCTGTAATTTGGCACGCGGAATGTTATAAGGCAGGCCGGGTGTCACTTTAAGCATTCCGCCAAGGCTATTATCAAACGCCAAGCTCTTTCGCCAAGTCGCCGAATTAAAAAAATATGAAAATTGCGAAGTGCACAATTTTCAAGTGGTTCATATGTTACTATGTAACGTTTGACGTCTTCATCGATGGCATTAACTTGGCGATTTCACGATGTCGCAGTATCACGATATTAGGATTTCACACGACCAAACAGCTTGGTGGGAATCCTTAAAACTTTTGTTTTAGGGAGATATCACATCTTTTTGTTCTTAAATGATAAGATCCATTTCTTTCTTAGCAACTGCAAAGCGAAAAGCCGAAAATACAGTTTTACATTCCTTTTTTTTTGGGGGGGGGGGTGAAGAATACTACACTTTATTTGGGGCCGCAGCCCTGAGCCATGCGCCCATGTGCCCACTCTATGTATAACAACTTATATATACGCAACACTGTACTGAGACAACATAATTACCAAGGCAACACAACAACTGTGGCATGAATCTCACATCTCATGAGCCTCCATCGTCCACTATATACATCAACATGCAAATATTCCTGCACCATCACCAATATATAATACTGTACTCATATAGCGTTCATTGTCCACTCGTCTCCTTACACGGATTGTGCTTCGTGCACTTCATGCTCCTACTTTGCACGGCGCCGAAGAACCGGAAACAGACTGGGTCATATACACGCTGAGGTTCCTCCTCATTTTTACTACAGCCATTATACGCACTCTGCCTGCCATAGTGGACAATGCAATAAAAGATGGGGTCACACTACACTTTTCCCGCATTGGCATGCAGACGTGCGGCTCCACCCCTTACACCTCCTGTGGGCTTGTAGCAAACGATGCACATAGCGCAAGCGTGAGAGCAACTTTGCCATCAAGAATGGCAACACATCAAGTGGTGTACCATGCGAACATGTTTGGTTAATTCTATACAGGTCACCACCTCTGGTTGCCGCAACCCACTCCCTGTTCCATTGCTGTAGCGTCCATATTCTCAAGGTGTTTTGACGATCTTGACTGACCACGTGAGTCGCACCCTGCCAACTCCACCAACCCGTACTTCTTTTGCAATGCGGTCAGCTTCTTCGTTGTCAGGTATGCTGCTATGCCCATTCACCCAACGAAGTGCTGGATAGCTGGACGGAGATGCTACCCACAGCTTCCAGCATATACTATACACAAGAGGGTCCGTGACCATCAGTTTTTTTTTTCTGCGCTGCTCTCAAGGCTTCTAACAGAGGCTTGTGAATCCGTGAGGATAACAAAATCTGGCAACTCCATGTCCGCAGCCACATCCAGTGCAACGGAAATTGTTCCGTTATGTGTTGTTTGTTTGGTTACTTAGCTTGTAAGTTAGTATTAAGATGGAGTGAGCGCGTTGGTATGTAGACCTGTAGAGCTCAATAAATATTTATTATTACTTAGTCTTTGTCCAGAAGACTTAGTCTAGTATTTTTTAGTCTTTGCTACAATTGCTTTCCGCCGACTTGCTATGGTAAAAAAAGTATTTTGCTAACCTTGGAAGTGTAAGTATAGTGTTGGCGTTCAAAGTTTATGTATGCCCTATCTTGGAATATGCTAGTCAGGTCTGGTCACCATCATTGTTGAAGGTTATCGATCGACTGGAGGCAGTTCAGCGTCAATTTACCAGCAGTTTACCAGGTTTTCGTGGGTATCCACCTAGGGAACGTTTATCTAGGTTGGGGCTAGAGCCGCTGGAGTTGCGCAGACTCTGGGAGGATCTCATTCTGGACCTTTCATATTCAGCGGGATCTTCTACCTGTTGATCTTCCATTTTCGGGGTTTCTCCGGTGGTCCAGACCAGGGACCACTCTCTAAAATTAATGGTATTCGGTTCCCATACTGAGTGCAGAAAGCACTTCTTTTCCAATCGAGTAGTCAAGCCATGGAACTCGCTTCCCGGGAATGTGGTCGGACCCCGTCTGTCGGCGCTTTCTGGATTTTGTTGAGGAGACAACTTCTCTCTTGCTTTCTTAAACGTACAGTCAGAGGCATTTCCAATGTCACATTCGCTGCCCGATGCTTCCCAGCTTGTCAGGTTGTATGTTAACGAAGTAGGAGGGGAGAGGTGCAGTGCGGAGTGTTGAGTCTTGGCATATTATTTACGTTTGTTGTTCCCCGGGCCAAGCACAAAGTTTTAAACTGAGGTCTCTTTCCCCAGGCCCATAAACTCATTGTTGAGGTGCCCTGAAAAGACCATAATAATCTAAAGACGGTTTTTTTATACTAGTAATAATACGGAGGCTTTCCTTTTTTTTAACCATCACTGAGTAGGAGCGAGACCCCTCCCAGGTGAGGCCCGGGATAATTTTTCCCCTTTGCCCTCCCCCCTCTCCCCTTACAACCATTGGTGTAGATATAAACGAAATAATGTTAGACGTATGGTTAGCAAACGAAGGGTCAGAGGGGAAACAGTAAGCTTCCAAACAAAAATCCGTAAGATTTTTTAAGGATTTTTAACTCCTTCATAAAGTGTTGAGCATGAAGATGATCGATTTTATTTCATACCCTGCCTGCCCACGTTTGCCTTATACGAATTTAAGTTGGAAAGTAAGCCTACAATTATTTCTTACAGGTGCTCTTTGGTTCCATTGCACTGATTGTTGGTTTTCCTGAGTAACAGTTTGCTACATACAGTCAAACCTATTTCTGTGGGTCCGATACAATTTGCCCTCTTTGCTTCCTCCCATTACTACCAGTCGTGCAGTGATAAACTAAATTAGTGTTGGGCTTATGGTTAGCAAACGAAGAGGATGACACAACTACCAAACAATAATCCCTAAAATATTTTTAGATTTTTAACTACTACGTAGAGCGTTGAATATGAAGCTGACGGATGTCATCTCCCATTCCGCTAGTCAAAAAGTAATAAGTTTGCAGAGTGCTTAGTTCTGTTTTACTGACCGTTGTTTTCCCTGAGTAACAGTTTTGCTACATGAAGTCAAATCTATTTCCATTGAGAACAAATGGAGAACTGTGAGTAGTTCGTATAATCGTAGATGCTGCGGCGATTCTGAAAACATGAATAAATAAGAAAAAACCGCATAAGCCTGATCCTGTCAACAGTGGGGACGCAACGGGGGAGGGGGGGGGTGCAAATGTGACACAATTACTTGGTACATGTGCACAGTCAGCCACCGGAGTTGTAGTAAGCAGTAATTTCATCCTGCAGGCACAGACAATATCAGTACTCTGGTCTATTCTTGAAAGGCAGTGGTGACGTCCGAATAAACTGGCTGGGTAGGGGGGGGGGGGGCAAGGTCTGGCAACATTTCAACTTGGGTGGGCTACTGTATAACGCCGGTGCACACGTGCGTTTTTTGGACGCTGCGGTGACGCATCCAATCAAAGCACACGTGTGTTTTATTAACGCTCATTGACGCTGCGGTGCCGCTTCCGTGACGTATGTACGCGTTCGGTTCCCTAACCTCGTGCACAAAAAATTATAGTTTGAAACCAATGAGACGATGTTGCTTTTTTCGCCTACCTCGTGAACAAAAAATATATTTTAAAACCAATGCGACGATTTTGGTATATTGATGTACTAATTTAAGACGTACCAGGGGAAAATGTTATACATCGTTTGCAGATTAACTAAAAAAGAATCGGATAAGTGCTTTAATTACTTCCCAACGAGTCTTCAATCATTTCTGCAGCAACATTTCATATTTCAGGATAGTTCTTCACTCCCCCAATAAACAATTCCATGTATATTTCTTCGAAATTGGACGCCATTTTCGGTAACGCTTTTGCGGTAAATGGCGGACGTCTGCACCGCTAAAGTCATCCAAGGTACTCAGAGACGCAATTGCGCTTTTTTAACGATGCGGTACCGCTGCGTTGATGGGGGGAATTGCGGTGCAAAACGACCGCACGACCGGCGGGCGGTAACGCAACGTCGACGCAGGTACGTGTGCAGTATCTAAGTCTAGCAATTGAACCTGGTGGGCGGACCACTAGCATGGTTCTTGATTCAATCCCCTAATTATTAAAAAAAACTATAAATGGGGTAGTAGTAGTGCCCTGCTGCTGATTCTGATCCCGAGTAGTTCATTCCTCCATCAGTTTAATATTAACAGTAGCATCAACTGGAAGTAGTTTTATGCAATAAAAAGTAACATTTTCAGTTTATTGCCAACAATCATTACGCTTATTATCCAATCCCCTCGTTATTAGAAGAGATTATTGTGGTAGTCTCTTCATGTTATTGGGAAGTTATATTTCTGTAGTGGTATTGTAGCAGTGTGTTGTGTAATAGGGCGGATGACCAATTTTGGTCAGAGCGCTGAAATCAATCAATCAATAAATCATATTATTCAGGGCTGGCGCATTGCTTCGGGCCGTGTCTTCAATAAATTTCATTCATTTATTCATACTATTTAGTTACAATTATTTTATCCTCACTGCTGCTGTCGAATGAGGGTTATGTCGTACAAACCTCTCGTAAGGGTTAAGGGACCTATCAGTTTTAGATATAGAAAGTAGTGACATCAGTACCAAAATGGCTGCTACCAAGTTTGTGGTCTGAATCGTGATCACTCAAGCTGAACTGCCCATCACTGAAATGTCAGATAATATTGAATGATCAGGGATGGGACAGAAAACTTGGTGGCAGCCATTTTGGCTATGATATTACTACTTTCTATGGCAAAAACTTGATGGGTCACTTTACCCTTATGGGGTTTTGGCATGGCATCACCCCTTTTGGCTGTTTTACGAGTTTGCTTTAAGGAAAGTTTTATTGTGAGCTTATTATTGTAAATCATTTTGTGTTTGTTTAGTGATATATATGTATGCCAGTGTATCGACGTTCGTTCTGTCACAATCCTTGTTGCCTATAATTGGAGTTGAAATTGTTGCTGGTTTCGAACCTGCTTTTTTTTTATTTGTGCACCTTCACAACTCTGAATTTATTGGGGTATGAGCTGTAATGCTTTTTTATAAATGGAGACGCCGTTAATTTGTTGGCTTTTTTTTTCTATATTTTATGTTTGTTTCTTGTTTCTGTTTGCTTTTGTTGCAGCGAAGCTCGATTCCTGCAATCTAACATACACTGCGATGTCCTCCGAAATGGATGGACTGA
Source organism: Lithobius niger (assembly GCA_023313725.1). Taxonomy (NCBI): domain Eukaryota; kingdom Metazoa; phylum Arthropoda; class Chilopoda; order Lithobiomorpha; family Lithobiidae; genus Lithobius; species Lithobius niger. Next base: position 17,391 of record JAHWFP010196567.1, on the reverse strand, counting down.
TTAGGATAAAACTTTGCAGGGCGACTGCTAGGATGGCGGAGAGAAGGGGGTGGTTTTAATCCAAAAAAAAAGAGAAACTCGGACAAGAGGTGGAGGAAGCAGCGGAAAAAGTCGAAAACCCATGGGATTCGCGTTCATCCACCAAAATACGGCATCTAAACCTACACTTTATTATAATGCTATTCCTCCAAAACGGCGGAACAGGTTTGTCTAAAAATTCACATGGCGCTAGTGACCAGAGAGGGCATAGCTTTTAGCCAAAAAAAAAGGCAAAAGGGACAAGAGGGGAAAGATTCCGCAGAAATACAAGAATGCACAGGAATCTCCATGCTTTAAACCAAATAATGAGACAAAATGGCGACAATGAAGCTCTATTTCGTTTGAACACTGACAACGCAGCTAATGGTACTGTCACAAATGATAAATATGAACTACTCAAGAATTTTCAAATACCCTGAGATTTAAGGCAAAAGTACGAGGAATACTAATTTACAATGAAAAAAGCTTCGTGCTCTCGCAACACCCTTGTGAGAGCTATACACAACAATGGCAGAAAGGGCTGCCAGGCAGCACAAGCTTCCCATTTGAATTCCACGTGAAGGTCAGGGTCATGCTGTCAAGAATTCCACCGAAAGGAAGAGTACGTGACCTACAGCACGATTTTGAAGGGCCATTCGCCATCATTGAAGAAAACCTGAAAAGGAAATACATGCTGCAGCACGTCCGAAAGACGGAAAACGTCAGAAATGTGGACAAAAAAATTATTGCATCGTGTGCGTCGGGACAAGGCACGAGCAACTGAGGTGCCGCAAGATAGGCACCTTTTTGAAGAGGACTACCCATCCCTACAACGGGATGAGAATGAGGATACCATTCTTCAGTTGGAGACATCATTATTCAATGCCCCGTTGCAGAGCTGTCCGGCATCGAGTGGATTGTTCTGAAGAACTAGTGAAGCCGGTAAGGAGTTGAATGGAGCAGGAGGGGTTCAGCGACTGGAGACAGTTCATTATTGACTGCAAGGCAAGGCTTGCAGAAGAACATCAAACAGCAGGCACTTCCGAAATGTGTAACATGATACATAGGTCTCAACGGATGGAAAACGTGCCTCACAAGCGAACTGAGAGTGAATTGAGTGCCGTTCTCGATCAATTGATGTTGTCCACGCGTCAGAACCCGCACTTACCAAAAGCAGCCGCCAAACCGATTAAGGCCACACGACAGAATGATAGTGCGTATTCAGAAGACGTGCTGCACCCCACGCTTGTTTGTCATCAGGGAATGCTGCCACCAGGAAGCAGGAGCTCCTTAGGTGAAAGACTAAGACGCGGAATGCTGCCAGGACTTCTATGCATGGGCTGTGCCATTATTTTGTGATGTGAACTAAGCTGCACCAAGGTTCATCCTAGACGAAAACCGTGCGTGTTCCTACCACGGACTAAGCCGCAGCAAGGTTCGTCCTGGGCGCACATCACTCCAATTTCTCTTTTAAAATTTTTTTATGGACTAAGCCAGACCAGGCTTAGAAACCAAGCTTAGACCAGGCTGTGAAACCATCATCGTGTAACTCGCACCCTGTCATTTCATTATCAATTCAATTTTTCCTTGTACTTCGTTCTGTACCAAACCAAGCCAGCACTCACCTCCGCGGTTGGAGGAGAATCTGTGACGGTGTGCGCCCCTTGGCATGCGAAACGTACACATGGTCGCAGGGCGTAGGGAGCCTTGTGCATAGATGCTAGGCGGCAGTCGAGCAGCCATTAATAATAATAAGTTTGTTGCAAACCTAACCGGAATGGCAAGGACCTGGTGATCAGTAACTGCCATCCGAAGTTAAAACAATAATATAAATTACAAAAGTTGAAGATTTTAAAAGTGTAAAACGAAGATGGTAGCCTGGCTATAGAGGAAGGGTTGAAGGTATTGGGTTGGGGTCACGAATGCCTTACCACCAAGGTTAGACCTACCAGGGACACAGTGATCCCCGATGGCATCGCCAAACGTGAGGGACAAGTGAGGGAAAAAGCCGTATCATTGTCAATGTGTTTAAAATATAAAAATAAAAAAATAAAAATGCATCACAGTAAAAACTTGGCCTAAACCAATTGTCAATCTTAATATAATAATAATAAACATATAATGGCTCGTATAAGGGCGAAAGGTAAAAGCAAGGGCTCGTTGGAGACTGCGTATGGTAAAACGAAATTAAAAAGTGGGGATGAGAATGGAGTTTTAAAAAGTGAGGATGCAGGTGGTGGTTTAGGGAAAAGCAGGGCAATGTTAGGGACGAAGAAGGAAGCGGCTGAGATTGCACTTGGTTAGTTTATTTTTGAATGAAAGAAGTGATGGGGCAGAGAAGTCTCGTCACTTAGGGAATTCCATGCAGGTATAACTCGCAGGGCGAAAAATGATTTTCGCGTGTTGGTGTGAAATCTTAGAAGAACTAACTTGAGACAATTTTCCCTGGTCTTAGCAACAGAACTTAGTTCGAATAATGGAAGGTCGATAGGGAGCAAAGAGTGCAAATTTTGTAAGTCAAGAAAAGGTCCGCCTTAATGCGTAGACACTCAAGGGTGTCCAGTTCGCGGATTTTAAGACGCTGGGAGTACTCCATGTTATGCATGCCTGGGAGTGGTTTGGTATACTTCCTTTGTACTGACTCAATCCTGTCAATATCCTTGAGGAGATTAGGAGACCAAACTTGGCTAGCGTACTCTAGTAATGGACGGACGTACACCTTGAAGGCCCAAAGCCTGGTATGAAGATTCCCTGAATTGAAACAGCGACGCACCATGTAGGATCTACGGCTGGCCGCAGCAGCGATAACGTTGCAGTGTGTGGTGAACTTTAAGTCGGGCTGGAACCAAACACCCAGATCTCGAAGTTATCAAACGTTTCATTAAGAATCTCTTCTCCCAGGTAGAAAGTATAGGGGAAACGACTTCTGCCCAAGGTAAAGCTATGACATTTCTCAGACGATATGGGGAGCTGCCAAGTGACGACCAATCATGGACAGAATCGATACTTCTTTGTAAAATTAAATCATCGTCAGGTGAGATAAATGGAGCGTGGAGTTTTAAGTCGTCAGCAAATTTTTCTTGGGAGACGGCAGTTTCAGGACATTGGAGATCATTCAGAAGCAGAAGAAAAAGTAGTGGTCCCAAAACAGAACCTTGTGGCACGCTGCTAATGACAGCCGAAGGAGGGGATGACTCACCCTCAACAATCACACTTTGGGTGCGACCCATAATGAAAGCCGAGATCCATGCTAGAAGCCCACCATTAAATCCTGTAGACCTCAGTTTAAGTAGTAACTTGGAATGCACCACAGATTCAAATGCCTTTTTGAAATCAAAGAGGATGACTTGAGTGCAAATACCGACATCAAGGCCCTCGGTCCATTTATCGAGTGTAAGTAAAAGTTAGTGGACCGCAGATCTTCCTGGCAAAAAAAAACCAAATTGGTCATTTAGAAGTATATTGTGCTTATTAATGTGAAGCATCATTTCGTTTCGAATAAGGGATTCCATGATTTTACAAGGAACACTAGTAAGGAAAATTGGGAGGTAATTTTGTGGTTTGGCAGCATTGCCCTTTTTAAAGATAGGTACCACAATCGTAGTGGACCAATCAGTAGGCAAAATTCCGGTTTTAAAAGAAAGGGAAAAAATCTGTTGCAAGGCGGGAGCCACATGATCGCCAATTTGGTGGTAAAAAAAGGATGAGAAACCATCAGGGCCAATGGAATGACTGGGTTTAAGGCGGCGAAGTGCAGCCCGGACTTCGGCCAGCGTGAAAACCACATCAGAACAGCAACATGTGTTGGAGTTGGTATCAAAGTCAAAATGTATAGGTGAAAATCCATCGTCGATAATGCCATGTTTGGAGAATTCGGAATTGAAAGCTGCGGCTCTATCAGAGGGTGATGTTAAAAGCTTTCCATCGACAATAAGGGGTGGCATAGTGCGAGAAGATTTAGACTTAAGACGGTAGAAGCGGAAGAGGGCGGAGAGATTGCCTTCATTCAGTATTTTTGTTTCAAGATCGGTGAAAATCTTGGTGACACAAACCGAATATGATTTCTTGAGGGTTGAGTAAGTATGTTGGTTTGCTGGTGACCGATTATCACGGAGTTTGCGCCAGGCGACGAGTTTTTTCCTCCTAAGATCAGACAACTCCTTCGACTGAACCACTCCTCTATTACGGTGAAATGTCGAGGCTTTTGTGCAGCGCGCGGTAAGTTTACGGATCACATTTAAGAAATGATTCCAAGAAGACTGCACATCTGCATAGCCTGCGAGTTCAGCTCTCCAGTTAAGTTGGTCCAAAAGTTCTCGCAGAAGTGTGAAATTGATAAACTTTTTTTCGCATTTCGTTGGGACAGATGGAGCATGAAGGAGACCATATTATGGTCACTGGTCCCCAGCCCCTCAAGGACCCTTACACCGAAGACTACACGGTCTTCATCAGTTAAAATAATATCGAGTATGTTGTGTCCGCGAGTATGCTTAGTAACTAGCTGACAAAAACCACAGTCGGTAATGATTTCAAGGAAAGCATCCTGGACACGATTATTTGAGGAAAATGAGTTCCAGTTGACAGTTGAAAAAGTAGATCTCCAAGCACAATGTTGGTATAATCTGGTTTCATTGCAGATTTAATAAAGAATGCTGTTTTGGTAACTGAATCCTCAACATAACCATTTGGAACATAGCACAAAATAAAATTTAGTTTGGACAAAGGAAGTGTAACGGATAGTGACTCGACCCCACTAGTGAAGTCAGCAAAAGCAAGGTTTAGTCCCCTGCGAAAGGCAACTGCGATACCCCCTGCATGGGTGTCCCTATCACGACGAAAAATCTCGAAAGGGAGACCATTTAAAAGCAATGCATCAGGTATAAGATCGTTCAGCCAGGTCTCAGTAATAAAGAAAAGATCAAACGAATTTTCGGAAAGTAGAAGGTGGAAGACCCGCAAATTTGCTAACAGACTATGTGCATTTAAAAGGAGGCAGGCCAAGTTTCGTCGAACAGGCAGTGAAGAAGGGGGAAACGACAAAGCTCTGGTGATGATTCTCGGTGTTGACAGTGGTGATGAGGAAGAAACATAAGAGCATGGGGGAGCTTTTTGCCCAGTAAAGGTCCCATTTAATGAGATTAGTTTTTCGGCAGATTCCTGTCTTCCAGCATCATCTCAGCGTCGGAAAGGATGAGTCTGATTTCGTCAGCCAGAGTCTTCTTTCCAAGGTAAGTGAGATGGATACCATCTCTGGCCATCAAGTTCCTATTGGACAAAAGGAGACGGTCGATGGAGAAAAAGTTCATATTTTCCTGGACACATCATGCACGAAGGAGAGTGTTTACTTGGGCGAGTCGTTTATCTTCTTCGGAGTTTAGATTGTTGACGCAGGGAAACAGGGCAACGAAGGAGATCTTAGACAGAGGTCTCGTGTGCCGTACCTGCAGTGCGGTGTCGGATAGGAGGTCAACGATACAATGAGGGTGGTCGCATGTGATGTTGTTAGTTCCGGCGCAAACCACAATGTGGGCATCTGGTTCAGCATTTTGCAGAATAGATGGGATCATGCTGGTAATTTGTTGTACTTGACGGCCCGGAAATGTCCAGGTTGTCGACTTGGGGTGATTGTTAGTGCGTAGTGCCCGTGTATTGGAGTCGCCAATAATAATAATTTGTTTTTCATTTTTCCATCGATTAACAGATGACTGGATAAGTGTTGGAGCATTTACAGGATTGAACTGATTTAAACATGCAATGGTTTCAGAATATTGAGAAGGACGGACATGGACATGATAATCCCTCAATGGGGCTGCATTTCTCACACTGGCTTGAAGTTGGGGATTCTGGTTTGTATGTTTTGGACGGCGCACTGTAATGTCGGGTGGTAAGACAAAGGGGGGATGGTCGGGTTCTTTTCTTGAGGTCCCCGAATCATCATCTAAAATATGGACACGTGTATCCACTGGATTGGTAATCCCCCGTGATGTCGTCGAACAACACTGGGTCTGCACTGTCACTTTATCCACATGCGATGATAACAAGTTCATATTTCCACCGTCATCTAGTGATACTATAGTACTGATGATAAAATTCTTTTTTCCATCTTTGATCGTCGTAGCTTTTGCTCCTGTAGTGTCATTTTTTCCAACACTATCGTTGTCAAGTTTGTTTCCTTAAGGCTTTTGCAGATGTCGGCAAGCATAGCTACTTGATTTAGGAACATTTCTTCGATGGAGTCAAGCTAATGATAGACACAACCGCAACAGGTGCAGAAAGCTTGGTAAAAGTGTTGTTGTGAAGCAGTGAAGATGGGAAGACCCAACTGTCGGAGATTATTCTGGACTGATTAAGTAATCCTAACAGTGATGCATTTAGTAAACGTTTAGATGTATGCATAGACAGCGGAGAAATTCGAAAACCCATGGGATGGTTTTTCTTTATGATGGTTTTATTGAGATGGTGCATATAAGCTGAATGCTTCCTGCTCTCGATTTACGTATTACATTTGTCTTGGTTTATACGCCAGATGTTGTGATTGTGGGAGAAGGGGTACCCTGATCTGTCTTACACCAAAGAATAAAGGTCTTAGAAAGCAAAAGTCTTTAACTGTATTCTGGTAGTGTAATGTAAAAATATTAACATGTTTAATACTAACTTAGTTTTTAACGATTTTTTTACAAACGTGGTCCAGGTAACTTAATATCTTTTAGCACAGATTGATTGTCGAGTTTTAAGTACTGTCACAGATTTTATAAATGTTCATAGGCGGCATACTAAAGCGGCACTACAAGAGATTGAAAGTCTGAAAAATCTGGCAACATCAAGCGCTATCTAATACTATCTGTCACATCTTTGAATCAAGCGAAGAAATGCAGAACGGCATTTTTTTTGAACGAAACAAACACGCCACGACTTCCTTCGTTACTGAGTAAAAAATTGGTAAGTCTCGTGGACCTGAAAGCATGCTGTCAAGGTTAACAATATGACCGCCGCTAGATAGCGTCACAGTATTTTTGTACGATTTTCAATCGGTGATAGTGCCTCTATAATAAGGAAGTGTCATTTCCACAATAATAGCAGGGCAAATTTTGCAAGTATCGAGAACTTTAATGAGTTGTTTTGGGCCGAATAAATTTACTCAACACTCAACCAAAAATATGTTGTTAGGGTCTGAACCTAACATGGGCCCATACAAGCGTTAATTTTACTCTGGGACCTATTATTAATTCTTATCTATTGTTAGGTACGGGTAGGTGAAGCATGGCCGTCAGAACACTTCAAAATGGTTTAGGTAGAATGGGTTAACAAATGTTTGGCTAGCAATCCTTTGCGACGAAATGCGGTTTCACAAACTGCGCATTTAAAAGGTCTTTCAGCAGAATGCCTAACACCATGTCTTTTTAGTTTTGACCTTTCGGCAAAAGCCCGATTGCAGACTTCACATACATAAAGCTTTTCACCGGAATGAATTTGCTCGTGCCGTTTTAATTTCGAGATCTCAGCGAAACGAGTCCCACACACTGTACATAGGTATGGTTTGTTACCAGTATGTTCATACATGTGATACTTCAGCTTTGCACTTTCAACATAAGAGCGATTGCAGACTTGACATACATAAGGCTTCCCAACGGAATGACTTCGCTGATGGATTTTAAATTTCGAAATCTCAGCAAAGTCAGCGCCGCACACTGTACATAGGTATGGTTTGTTTCCAGTATGTTTATACATGTGGTACTTCAGTTTTGCCTTTTCCACGAACGAAGCGTCGCATATAGTGCATATGAATGGTTTCTCACCACTGTGTCGTAACACATGACGCTTTAAATTGCTTTTTTTCGTATAAACATTATCGCATACCGTACATTTAAATGGCTTTTCTCCCGTATGAAGACGTGTATGCATCATGCAACTGTCTTTCCTTAAAAATCCGGCATTGCAGATTGAACATTTAAACGGCATTTCACCGGTGTGGCTAACTGAGTGGAGTTTTAATTTTACTAATTCTTCAAACCCAGCACCACAATATTTGCACGTGTACGGCTTGTCACCAGTATGAAGACACATGTGCCTCTTTAATAGGCGGTTATCTGCGAAGGACGCACCGCACACTAGGCACTTAAACGGCTTCACTCCTGAATGTATAATTTGGTGTCGTTTTAGACTAGCAGCAGCTACAAACAAAGCGCCGCATTCATCACATTTATGTTGCTTTTCACCTGAATGATAACGCATATGTTTGGTTAAATACCTCTTCTGCGCAAATGATGCATCACACACCGAACATTTGTATGGTTTCTCGCCGGCATGACACGGCAAATGTAATTTCAGGTTAGACTTGTTAAATGAGAAACCACAACTCTCACACTTATACAGCTTATCACTGTTCTTCGTTGTCTTACGTAATTTTACCTTGGCTAGCTCAACGCCAGTGGCGTCAGTTATCTTGCTTTGACGTAGTATTTCACCAACATTAACACTAGAATTTACTTCAAGTGGCACAGCGGTGGCTGGAACATCGTTACGTTCCAACTTAATTTCTTTCGAGTGCTCCTCCATATCTTTCCACCAAATTCGTTACCAATTTTGAAAGCTCATGAGTTTAGTTTAAAGGCACATAAATCCCTCCGTCCTGGCCGCTTTACTCATACGTCAACTGCGCTAAAATATAGTTCACACGACCGCGGCGCGCATTGCTCTGTGAAACAAGCATGACGTCACATCCGACGCTAGATCATACTCATTTCGGAGCCGCGCCATGCGACACATAGTACAAATGCTAAAAGGCAAAGATGGAGCGACTGGAGGTAAACAAACACTGGCGCAGATGACTGCACGTTATGATCATCAATGTCTCATGTCTGTTGCTGCGGTAAAATACCCACACGTTAGTTTTATTTGAACAAAGTTGACCAAATAAAAGATTCTGGGGGTCTTTATTATGTGTTGATGTCGAAATTTACGTCCCATCGTTGCAGACTATGTTACGTATATTAATTTATTGGCGATTTCAAGGAGGCATGCTTAAGGACCGGTCATTATGTATCGCTTTTTTTTTTGGGGGGGGGGAGAAGATATCCCCCTCCCCTCCTTTCTTCGGACAGTAAGTTTACGCCCCTGCGACCGATCTCATTATTCCTCCCAACGGTTATTTTTTCCTTGTAGCGTAAGTTGTGACTTTAGCATTATGCGGGAATGAAAAACGGCGTTACTGTACAGAAACAGCTTACCATCCAAAAAAAAAAAGCTTCTCCCGACCGACCCTAATTATAATTTAATTGGTACTGTAGCTAAACGTTTTTTTTCCCTTAGGCCTTATGTCTGCTACGAGAATTTACGTCTGAAACTCAATCCGCAATTTAATTTCTTCTCCGCCTTTGGTTTTGTCCATCACCACGTCAGGTTCCCGACACCCCTGCCCCACCCCTTCTTTAATCCTAGTTTCTTGCGGTAAACATAGGATAAACCTAATTGTTGATCCAATTCTCGTTTTGTCCTTTCCTTTACCGATTCGGTAGCAAAGCTACTTGGTGGAATAGATAAATGCGTTCATCACTCGCCATTTCTCCTGATAAGTTCAGAACAAGGTTAACTATCTCACTTGGCTTTCGCTCAAAAGTGGCAAGTCACGTGACTTGAAGTGCACGAAGAATCACTACGTCACAGAGTAGGCGTGTAAACATCGCGTGACGTCACCGTTAAAAGTAGCCCAAGAACGCCCGAGAAGCTTTCTGGCGGGAGTGAGATACTCCTCGGACCGAACGGTAAAAAAGAAGCTTACTAGCGTACACGCGCCACATTTGTCATCGGGATCGTACCCTTAGACGATCAAATAAAAGGTAAATGAGTTCATATAAAACTATTTCCGGTAATGTATCGAGAAAAACGTTAACATATACCGGAGGGAGTTATGTGCCTTTGAACAAGGCCACCTGAGATAGTAGCTGCGCTCTAGCGAGGAGCGAGGACCGCAGCTACTATCTCAGCTGGCCTTGAGTTTAAAACATATGCTGCTGACGCCTACGGCTTGATGTTACAATGCCGAAGAAAAACTACCACTAGTAGAATAATAGGCTACGCCATGCATGAGAACCTTAAAGGCACAGTCCGCCTGCCTTATAACAACCACCGTATGAGCCACGAGTAGATCGCCATTTGCGCGTTACCACGCCGTTTCGCGAGACTCGGCGTAGTAATACAAGTCCAACTGAGATAGTAGCTGTGTTCCTCGCAGCGACGAATGCAGCTATTATCTCAGTTGGTCTTGGGTGTAATAGACGAAACGGCACCAGACAAAGATTGTGTCGTCACAAACCGGAATGATTTTTCGTATTCTAACATCTAACGTTCTATATTTTTAGGGTAGTATATTCTAATTTTTCTTCGGTGATCTATTGGCATAAATAATTTTAATTTTTACAACATTAGTCTTTCAGATTTTTGATCTCATGGTAATTATTAACAAACTAATAAAATTAGTACATGCACACACACAGATGAAATGCCACGGTTATTGTAAGCACGCAAAGGAGCATATAATCGTAGGATGCTAATAAATTAGTTCCCAATATTCAACAGAAAATCTCGTAGACGCCACATTTTAAAATGGGTTTTCAGCAAGGGATTGACTAATGGTAAGTAAGTAGAACTTTGCGGCCATATTTGTGGAGGATCGAGAAAAATGGCGTTGGGAGGAATGCATCTTTAACTAAATATCGCGTCTTTCCTCTTCTAGCCTACTTTGGCTACTGTAGTGTACTTTGGCTGGTACGCTAATACTGCGTGGGTAACCTAGGGGATAATAACAACAGACAACTCATGTGTAGGCTACAAGTGGAGAGACAGTTTACTTCCTGTGAGGAGCAGTTTAAATAGTAGTTACATGTCATGTGACCTGTATGGTCACATGTTAGTATGACATGGTATACATTAAAATATTAATAGTCTATCTATTAGATTCGTAATGGCAAACTAGGAAAGTTGACATTATGGACCTAATTTGAACGACGCCCTTGTGGTGCCTCACTGACGACACCACAATACAGGAAACCAGAGAAAAAAAAACAAGGAAAAAACTCTAGCCTAACTGAAAAATAAAATATGTATTAATCCGAAGGCAAGATGTTTTTTAGTACCCAATCTAGTTTTAAGAAATTACAACACTATTGCACTTTCAAAGGAGAGAAACTAAACATTTTTTGGAAAGCTGCTTAAAAAAAAATAACTCAAGATGTACAGGATTAAGCGAAAAAATTAAACATTTGCGGAAAGACTGTCTGAAAATTTGACAGCTTAAAATTTTTCATATGGAGCATTAATTTCTCTTTAAACAATCGTTGTTAAGTTGATGATCTAACCCATTTCTTTATTTTTTTCTTTTCAAGCGACCAATTTCGCAGCTAGAACACTAAGACGGCAGCAGTAAACATCTAGCATCCACTACATGTTAGCCTGGGTGCAGATGTTGTTAGAAATGCACCGGCATGTACTGTTGTGGCTCCACACAACATTGTTTTTTGATGCGGAAGAGTTTCACATGAAAATAAACAAAAAGATACACAAAGATAAAAACGAGAAATCTATTTTTCCCACAAACAACGATTTACGCGACATTTTTTCCAATTTTAAGGAGGACAAGTTAAATTAACGGGGTCAGGTCCCTGCACGAGTAACTTGTACAAAACATGGTTGCGAGCACCGCACTGTTTAAAAAAATCCTCGTTGGACTTACGAATAACTAGGTTACAAACATTGAACGAAGAAGTAGTAGCCACACGAATTTTAATCAAATTAGACCACAAATTCTTCTTGTCTGGGGCTTTTCGTGACCTACTGGAACGTTTATGAACATTGGGAAGCTGTGTCGTATCATCAGCGCAATGCAGTGATGGCACGGCTTTACGTTCATAATGGTTTGACTTTGTTTTAGTGGGCTTTGGTATTGGCAACGCTTGTTCAGTAGACTGCTTTACAAGTATTGGAGATTCCGACTCTTCTGGCTTTCTAGATTCCCAATGTGGGGCGCTGGAAGTGCTAGCCAAGGGCGATTGGATGACGTTACAAGATTCGTCTACTGACCATGTGTGGGGTCATTTCGCTGGAGAGATGCTGACACCTGGTGTCACACATCGCAAATTTTCAGGTGCTACACCTTGGCTTTAGATTGTGTCTTATCTGACCTATCAACATGCAGGCATCTTCTTGATTGGCCTACAGATTTTCTACTCGGATTGCGTCAGCGGAAATCGGCTTTTCACCAAAAGTTTGCGGGTTTTACGATTTGAGTGACGTTGATAATTATCTCGTGGAATATTCATCTGGAAATCGGATTTTTCCATCGGATCTCGCTCGTTAGGCGGTTTATTTCCAACTTCATTCTCCACTATACGGCACCTAAGCTGTTCGCGATGTTTACACAATTTAGTAACACCATCATCATCTAATACAATGTTAAGTCAGATGTTTCCATTTCTCAATGACAGTGCCGCTAGACCATAACTTAGAATTAGTTGTGTTATAATCCTGATACCATATTTTATCCCCCACTTGATAAGATTTCAACGTACGGTTTTGTGTGCTTTGAATCTGTTTTTGTTGGTTTCTTTTAACGATAGTGGTAGGATCTGGATACAGCAAATCTCGATTTTAATCTCGATTGAAATATAATTTTCCGGGAGTAGCTTGGGTAGTGGAGCTTAAGGTAATTTGATGATAATAAATAGGAATTTATGCTTTCTTGAATAGAGGATCCGTCCCGCCGAGCAGCCTTATACATACATTTAAAATTACGTACATAGACCTCAGTCAAACCATTGGTCCACGGCGCAAGGGCCGGTCCGGTTATATGCCGGATTCCTTTAGCTTTTAACCAGCTTTGAAATTCCCCTGACATAAATTGCGGAGCATTGTTTGTGACTAAAGAATCCATCAAGCCATATTCGGCAATGTGGTTAGTTAAAGTATCTCTGACGGATGTTGTGGATTTCATTTTATGCACGAATGGAATTTTACTGTGTGCATCGACAAAGATGAAAAACATGTAATTGTCCATCAGCCCCAGGAAATCAGGATGGAAACTAGCATTAGATTTTAGCAGATACTGCCAGGTATACTTGAGTCCTGCAGTCTGAGTATCCTTAAACTCTTGACAGTTTTGACAGGATTTAACTTTGGTTTCAATTTCAGAATCAATTTTAGGCCACCACACCTTTGACCTAGCCAAGCCTTTAAGTTTAACAATACCCAGGTGTGAGCTGTGTAGATCTTTCAAAATCTGTTTACGTAAGGCTGTCGGCACGATGATCCTAAACCCCCAAAATAATGGTATCATTCTCGATAGAGATTTCATTGCGGCCCACGAAGTACGGTTCCATGTCGAGGTTGTTACACATCTCTGGCCAGCCACGGTTCACGTGACGGTAAACTTTAGATAATAATTTATTGCATTTTCCAGAACAAGAGTTTCATTAAGCACTGGGAAGTTGGAAACGGTATCCAACGCTAGAATGTTCTATTAGGCATCTGCTTCCTCAAACCCCTCAGTATTTGGGAGTGGAAGCCAGGACAATGCATCCACAGTTAAATTTTGCTTTTCTGGGAAGTGCTGGAATTCGTAATGGTTCGCATTTAACATTACTGCCTACCTTCGAACACTGGCGGCTGCCATCTGTGGTATACCCTTTTTAGGACCAAAGATCCAAATTAAAGCCTTCTGATCAGTCTGCAGTATGAATATTTGGTCGTAAATGTATTCATGGAATTGCTTTACTCCCCATGCCACACTGAGCACTTCCCTATCAAGATGACTATATCCCTATTCCGCCAGTGTTAAATTTGCGGGAAGCAAAAGCTATGGGGAGTGATTCATCATTTTTCATTACATGCTTAAGTCAAGCGCTGACCCCGTAAGGTGAGCCATCACAAACAAGCTTTAGTTTTAATTTGGGATCATAATGTACCAGAACCTTTGATTTAATGTATAGTTCTTTAACTTTGTTAACTGCTTGGTCACATTCTGCCTCCCAGACACATTTGACTTTGGGGCTTAACAGCCGGATAACTGGAGACAGAATATGAGCAAGGTTAGGCAGATAATTTGAGTAATGATTTTCCGAAACCCAAAAAGCTCTGTAGTTCAGCAATAAAAGTTGGATTTGGAGCATTTGTGACTGCTTCAATAACCTCAGGGAGTGTATGCAAACCCTCTGCATTTATCATATGGCCTACATATTTTAATTCAGGCCGCGACAGTTTGCACTTCTCGATCTTAAGACTAGCTCCTGCATCTTGTAAAGCGGTTAACATGATTTCCCCCCTTCCCACTCATGAGGAAGCCATCATAAAATGGGAGACATTTGGGAAATTTACTCGTGATTTGCATCATGCCCCTCTGAAAAATTCCAGGACTGGACGCAAGGCCCAGAGGTACACGAAGCCAACGAAAAAAAACCAGGGGTGTGTTAATTGTTAACGCCGCTTGTGACTCTTTGACGAGCGCAATTTGCAGAAAAGCATCCTTAAGATCGATAAGAGAAAATGTGTCACTGCCTGCAAGTTCACTGAATAATTCTGCTGCTGTAGGCACTGGAGAGTACTGAACTTCCAATTGTGGGCTCACGGTGGTTTTGTAGTCACTTATGACCCTTATTTCTCCATCAGGTTTATGAACTATGACAATCGGTGTTTTCCACTGTGAGGTCTCCACAGGCTCCAGAATTCCTAAGCCTACCAGGCGTCTAATTTCCTGGTTGACCTTTTCTTTAGGTGCTAAGGGAACTGGACGAAAACTGGACAATAAACTGGTTTGGTGTTGGCCTTCAACTGAATCTTTGCTTTAAACTTTTTTAATTTCCCTATTACCTCACTAAATAATTCTGGGAAACCTTTAGGTATTTCTGCATTATCTACAGGTGTAATCCTAGTTTTAACTCTCTTAACACGTTTTTTAGCATTAACTTTCGTTTTCAGGTCGTAAAAAGGATCAGAATTGACTCTGAAGATTGACGGCCAATCTTTTCCCATTAACGCATGTTTATATAATTTGGAAACCAATGCGTCCAAATGTTCAGTTTGGCCATTGACTGTTACTTTAAGACTGACAGTGTATATCGTGTTTTCCACTCCATCGGTGTATGACTAATACGGACTGAGCTTGAGAGGACATTCCGCAAAGTATTTTTTATGCCACTCAATATGGATTCTTGTATCGTCTGCCCCGGAAATCAATTTCCATTTCAAGATCATCTCCATTGAGGCAGACAGCCATGTTCCACTTAGGGATTTTCATGGAATACACTACAATAACTATTTTATTGGCATGAAGGGGAATTGAAATTTGATCTGCAGCCCGACTTAATCCAAGAGTATTGTTCTGCAATAAATAATCATCTTCTGATTCGCTGTCGGTTTCAGAACCAGACTCTGAATTTTCGGTTTCGACATCCTGGTCATTATCGGTTTCACGTTCTAGTTTATGAACTTTCTTCTTATAACCATACTTTTGTTTACTTTTAGGCCTAGCTTTAAAACTAGTGCTTGAAGTGGGTTTTCAGTGTTCAAACGTTTTAGTAGTCCTATTCGAGTTACTACTGCTACTTTTTCGACACATAGCTTTTAAATGGCCAACAGTGTGGCATTTGCCTCAAGTATAATCTCGGTATTTACATCTGGTTTTAACGTGACCGTATTTTCCGCAGCAAAAGCAGACAAAATCCTTGGATATTTTGTTTGTAACTTGAGTCTTATTAGGGTTCTTTGATAAAAAATGTAACGACTTAATGTGGGCCCGAATACGCCCTGTTGATTTCGGCAGATTCGAGGGATAAAGCTAAGGATAATGTAGTCTTGAAATCCAGAGCCTGCTTCAAAAGTTCGCGTTGTAAGGTTTTGGACCGTACACTTCCGATTAGGCGGTCCCTAATCATTTCATTGTTGATATCTGTGATTTTGTCAAAATCACAGTACTTCGTTAGCATTTTTAATGAAGCTAAATATAACTGTTGCTATCATCGGGTTTCTGAGACCTTCTAAAAAATTTCACCCTTTCAGACACCAAGGATGATGGTGATTCGACATCATCACGAATAGTTTTCACTAAATTTGCATATGTAAATGAATCGGGAAGTGCTGGCGAAACAATGTTCAAGATTCAGTCAAACATTTTTGTTCTACAGAAACATCAAAAAATCTATTTAGGCTGCTGGGGCCATATTTTTTTGCACTAAAATAGTAGCCTACCCGGGTTGGAGTATTTCTCCCATGTATCGTTTTCACCATCAAACTCAGCAAATAAACCAGATTTTTTGGAAGACGCCATGTTGTCTTCTTCTTCACTACTTAATTCAGAATTTAAATTTAAATTTGAATCAACCATAGCGCTAGCCCTCACTTATAAATTGCTTCAGTTTCAACTAAACTGTTATCTGGAACAGTAGTCACAGGTGGTTTACATACGACACCTGTCTCGGGCATAAGCCTACACTAATAATTAAAATTCAATTCAATTACTATCCTAGTTAATCTTAAGTTAAACAAGGAGCACTCGAGACCACCGGTTATCTACTTAACAACTAAGCCACTTCAGCATAACTGTAGCCTACCTAGTAATTTAAATCAACCGCCTACAAATTGAATTTACAGGGACTAGGCTTTTTAAAGGTTTACACGTTTTTACACTTTAAACGTTTTACAAAACAACACTACTGGCCTAAGCCTTCAGCACAAACCAAATTACACTCGTTTAGGCATAAACCCTACGGTGCTAAATTCAGCACCGGCACAAACCAGCCTGAATAAGGGCCAGGGGCTGTTTAATAGTACTGACGGTGAGACACGCTAGTGCGTCGCTCTAGAACACTACTATTGTAAAAAGATAGGTCTTCAGAGCACTAATTTCATTGCCAAAATGAAAAATTTGCCACTTACCACAAATTCGGAGCACAGATGTGGTTGAAGAACCTAACAAGCTACCTTTAAACATTAATTAAATACCCATAGTACCGGCTCATCGCCATCTGTAGTGTACTTTCGCTGGTACACTTATACTGCGTGGTAAACTAGGACATAATAACAACAGACATGTAGTTAAATGGCACATGGTCACATGTTAGTTTGGTGTGGTATACATTACAATATTAATATGCTATCTGTTATATCGGTTATGACAAACTAGGAAGGTTGACCTTAAGGACCTAATTTGAACGACGCCATTGTCTTGCCTCACTGACGACACCATAGCTACCCTAAGTAGGCTACCGGTAGTTGCGGCTACTAACGTCTTTGCAAATGCTTTTTATTGTACTCATTCGAAGGCAAACCTTTATCTGAGGTATTGAATATGAATATGAATATGAAAAAAAAACCCAGCAGCAAGCAAAA
>JAHWFP010196566.1:0-13048 GCA_023313725.1 Lithobius niger | reverse complement strand
TCCCTCTTGCTGCTAGGAGGTTTCCCTCTTAAGATGAGACCGGATTGCATCTTTGATCCATTTATTCATGACAAACATAGCTTATCAGTACAAAACCAACTCGTCTTCTCGTCTTCAAAACCAACCGGAAGTAAGCTTATATACTTACGTGCATGCGTCAAACTTAAGTCAAAGCCAAGGCCCATAGAGATCATTACGTGCTCCCCCTCACCGAGGAGCAGCTGCTCGAGCTGCATGATAGCTGAGGCAGCGAAAGCAGCAAGCAAAATACAGTTTAATCAGTACAACTAGTTAAGGTTACCATCTTACCCTTCAACCATCACCGCAATACTCACGGAATCCAATCCTCTTGCTCACGACCTATGGTCCGCTTGGGGAGATCCGGGTACACACAGCGAGTTCACGCCAAACCTTGTCAGGCCGCCCCGCCAAACTTTTAAACTGCCCCAGGGGGCCACGGGCACATTGAGGAAGAAAAGCAGTCCAGAACAAAATTCAAACGAGCCAACACTGCAATGCAACAAACGTTAGAAACGATAATCCTCCAATACTACATACTAACGAGAGGTACAAAATCAAAAACAGCGGTCCAGCGATGTCAGGGAGAACCATAAATGCCTTAACAAGGGCCATAGAGCACCAAGGTGTCACCAAGGAGATTTTCCCCACTGGGTTTGGCAGGGATAAAACATGTCCCAACCACCATAGGCCTACTGGTAGGCAGGAAAAAAGTTTTTCCTCACCCCTACCCATCCATTGGCTGAACGCACTGAAGGGTGGGCGGATCCTGCAGCCGACCATTCACCTTGCTATAAATACCTAGGTTCCACTTTTCAGCAAAACAATTACCAAGGCTCCAACAGCATTACACAAACAATGCATAAACTCCAAGCTGAAACAGAAGCCAGCTCTCCAGTCCAACCCTCGACCATGTACAAAGTGACAAACTGAAACGTATGGTGACAATCATTATAACCGAAAGTACCCCAAATTCAAAATCGCTTACCCCAAACCTACCCCAAATTTTGAATTGCCCCAAACGGCGAGGTAGCGCGATGCCGAAACACAACGACAGGTGTGGAAGGCATTGCAAGGCCGAAACACACCTAACTCATGAGTGACCACGAGGTGACCGAAAGAACCCCCAGTAAACACACCTCAGGGTAAATTGGAGCCTAACCCATGTTAGTGACATAACACGTAAGACCTACGAGAACGGCCAATACCAAACCCCACATGCTGGTCCCATAAAGCTACAATTTAGCACCAGAAACAGCGAAACGAATCGCAACAAGTCAATCTACTCACCAAGGCGCAGGCAACCCCTAGGTCACTCCAGAGTTTTACAATACTACACATACATCAGGTCGACTAACAAACCTCAACCAGGTGAAAGTCAAATTTTGATCAGCCAAAAAAGTCACCATACAGCAGTAAAGAACAATGGTCACAAGCGGCACCTTCAGGGGCCACCAGCGAGAAAAGCATCATCGGAGTAATGACTCTGTAAAAACCGAAATCCACACTAGGGCCAAGGTGACAATGGTGCATTCAAAAATCAATTTTTGCGGGAACATTAATCGCGGGCGTGATTGACATGCTACAGTGCATCCCGCTGCTATCGCTTCAGGTAAAAAGGGTAGCAGAGAATTAGTGTCAGAATTAATACCACTATAGTATAGTAGCCAACGGATGCATTGAATGAAAAGCACACTCGTGGGAAAAGGCCACGTAACGAGTACGTCCGCAAACTCTCATGATCGACGAGGTACACCGATTTACTAATTTACGAAAATACAACTGAGATCACTGATCAGCAAATCAGCCCGTATGTAAGGGATACACTGACTAGAGATTACCCCCTACTTTCTCAAATCACAAAAATAATCCACCTATGGAAACAATACTACAGCCGCGACATTCATAGATTATACGGACATAGTTTTAAAGATGAACATGACTAGATAGGATAACCATAAGATTAAACATTCAGTGGTGTCCGTGGTGGATTTGTGCAGGACGAGTTATAACTCTTTCCATGGCAGAGTATGATGCCACAGAAGTCCAATAGAACTGCACTCACAGCGTTTAGTGTTGCACTTTCCTGAACACTTGCATGTTTTGAGCACAATCTGCAGCAGTGCTTCAGGTATTTTGATGGGAGCAGTGCACCGAAGTGTGCTTCCCATCCATGCTCCAATGGTTTTAGTCTGGCATCACATTCGTTGGCTGAAGTAAGCAGGTGACACATCCTGTGGACCAGAAATGCTCCTTGGTAAATGTGGCTTCTGATCTAACTACTTGTAGGAGGGAGAGCACCAAGTCCAAAACTGGCATGGATGTAGTTTTCTACTCTAAGCTGGTCGAACGTCTCAGAGGTGGTAGTTGGCCTGGCCCCTGCCCAGACAGGAACCAAGTACTTCTCTGCTAGTGCTGCATCTTGCTTTAACAAAGTGTCTGTCTCTCCAAAGTTTGTCAGATATCTGCGTGCTTTGTCCGCACCTTACTCATGCATTCATCTCCGGTCAGTGTGCCTTGTTCAGTGCTTTAGCCAGTAGTCCTCCAAGAGAAACTGTTTGATGCAGTGGAAGCATGCGTCTCTCTTCACCAGTGACTTACTGCTGCCACATCTCCTGCAACCCCAGAGTTTGGAGGTATGGTGTGTAGGTGTAATATAGCACTAATATGAAAGTGACTGTGTCATTGGATACTATGATAACTCTCTTGCACTGTTTCACACGAAGAGACTACTGGACGTGCACCACCAGCAGGGCATCTGCCTCCTCGATCCAGTTCAACAGGTCAGGTATTTCCTCACCACCAGACTCTTGCAGGAAGCACTTCACCATCAGAAACAAGACACCTAGCGACAATGGTAGCATTGCCATATTCCGATTGCAGACAATATCTCGAACCAGGAGCTGGAGATTCACTCGTTTTCCTCAGAAGCCCTGAACTTGATAAGTTGCTGAGGGATGGGCATTTCTGTGTTTATGCCAATAATATCTATGCCTATTGATGAGTCAGTTATATGCATGCACTCCCTCCTTAAAAGAGATCTTAATGTAGGAATCAAGTACGAGATAAATCAACTGTAGACTTTCACATATGCGTGGAGCTGAGGTTAAGATGGCGTCGAGGACCATATGCAGATCAGAGAATTGTGCTAGTGGCATCTGCCGCGTTTTAGACATGAAGTTGACTACAACATGAGTGGAAAGTCTCGACCTCTTGGTGACGCAAAGTTTAGGTTCAATCTCGCCAATAAGTACTAACTTCGTGGTGTGAGTGGGAAAATCACCATAGAACAGTGGTGATGCAGAGAGCACACTGTGAGTAAGTATCTGCCTGAGGTCCATGCCCTGCTCCTTAGCAATGTCCATGTTTCTTGTGCCTCTGCCATTTCCTTGAGAGTTCGTTCTTCACCTTCTCAATGTTTGATGGTGTCTTCTGAGGTTGGTCGGCGAACCTTTGCAATTTTGACTTGGAGATGAACTTGCTTATTTTCTTAGTTTTCTCAACCAATCATTCCTGTCTGTATGAGCGGTAAGTATGCTGACCATTCTCATGAAACTTGAGACCTTACGGTCAACAGTCAGCTTTGTGTGCAGGTTGTGTGAGTATGGATTCTGCACAAAGTCTAACAGCTTAGACACGTTGTGGTTAAATGTGTGACGACGAGTACTTCTCAATGCATGTTGCAGATGGCATTCTGTGTGGTTCATAGGATGGTTAGAGGTGACAAAGTTGAGGAGACTAGTGATATACCCAATCTCATGGAACAAGAGCTCGAACTCTGCCTCACCATTGGCATTACGTGTAGCTCCCACTACATAGTGACCTCCAGGACCCTTGGACACTCGCTGGATGGTCTGCTCGACCTTCATGATTGTAACCTCCGACAGCACAGAACCATCCTGGGCAATCCTGAACAACCCACTGGCCCAAAGAGCTCAGGATTTATGTCAGTAGAGCTCAGGATGTATGAACTCCAGCTCTTTGATTTGTTCAAGATACCAAAAACCACAACACGGGTAGTTGATGCAGCCACATTCTGCAAAGATTGGCATAGAATCCTTGATAGTAGCTGCAAATAGATGCCAGTTTCCATCTCTTTCGGATGCTACATAATTGTTGATGATGGCGACTAACTGCAGCCAAACTCCAAAAAAAATGGTAGAGCTCAGACTTAGCCTCGCACTCCTTGTCAAATTTCTGACAGTCCTGATGCAATTTTTCCACTTGTCCAATCAGTGCCTGAAACTCTTCGGGACAATGTTGGTTTTCATTAAGTTTAATTTGCAGCATCTTCAACTGCACCAGCAGAGGACATGCAGCCCTGTCATTGTTATTTCTGAATATCTTTCATTGGAGCGTACGAGTGAGAACCCAGTGAGAGCCAAGACAGAATGGCTGCCATTTAACACTGACTCTATCACACCAGGTCCGAACACTGCACACTCGATCAGTTCATCATCTGGGCCAGAATCTCAGATAAGTTTTCCCTGAAACCTGAGTAGAACACGGGTCCAATGGAAAGGGTCCATGCAGAGAAAAACATCCTTGAACCTTTGTGTCTCATCCAAATAGATATCACAGGCAATGGCAAACACACCCTTATCGCACCACACTGCTATTGATGTTTGGTTTGCACATACTGTGAACGTTTGTGAGGCAATGTCTGCCAATAGTCTGCTCAGTGGTGCGGATTAACGAAATCAACATTTAATCCAACGCACTTCACAGAAGATTGTTTGTATTCATGGAAAGGTCGGTCATTAACACACGTGATATGATTCAGTCTAGCTAAAATCCAAAGCCTTCATTCTCAATTATTTAAGAATTAAGTTTATTAGATCGTCCCTCCTCCAAATTACAACATAATTCATACTTTAAACTAATTTACTTCGAATTATTACAAAACAAACCATCGTTAGCATCAAACAAGATCTTTTCGTTGCTAGGTCAAGTTTCGTGGTGTCCATGCTACATGGCCAGCAGTCTCAGGAAATTGCATCCAGACTGCATTAGTCCAGAGCTACTTAAGAGCTGCTGGAATAGATGCAAGTTCCTGAGTCTGATGGCCATTTACCTCGGGTCCAACCAAACTGATTTAGAACCAAAAAATCGAAGTTTGTTACATAATAATTTCGAAATAAATTAGTTTAAACTGTGAATAATGTTGGAATTTCGATGAAGGACGATCTAATATACTACGTTGTGTTAATGCTAGACTGAACCCTGATAACGGATGTGAATGGTCAACTTCTCCCATGATGGATTTGGGCCTAAACTCCCTCCCTGGACTTTAGAAAGATTCCCAAATTTAATTGTAAGTTTTTTAATACCCACCCCCTCTTTTTTTTACCGAAATAATTTTAGAAGCCCACGGGTGTTTAATAGGGGATTTACGGTAATCATTTTAGTAATATGTAATAACAAACTCAGTTTGTGTGCCTGCACACAGTAAAGAGCAGCAACAACAAAAATAGACGTACCTAATAGTGGCAAGTTGGCATATGGTGTGAAATTAGTTATAACTGAATTTGTCAATAAAACAAAATGACCT
This sequence comes from Lithobius niger, assembly GCA_023313725.1. Taxonomy (NCBI): domain Eukaryota; kingdom Metazoa; phylum Arthropoda; class Chilopoda; order Lithobiomorpha; family Lithobiidae; genus Lithobius; species Lithobius niger. The sequence continues at coordinate 7,479 of JAHWFP010196566.1, read as the reverse complement.
TGACCATAACCTTTGCAAGAAAAACATGACCCCAAATGGTCAAAACAACATCAGAAATGAATTCCTCATGCCAAATTCAGTATAATTAGAGTTATCACATGTGAATATACCTAAAAAATCAAAAAAAAGTTGAATTTTCATAATGGCCTATGGTGGCCATATTGGATTTGGCCATAACGCAATTTGGGGCACTATGGCCGATAAGCACTTCGGTGATTTTTCATGTCTAGGGACCCATTGACTAAGTGGCAGTGAGAAATTCTCTCAACTCCATTTTGCAAACGGGACCACAGGGCTAGTACTGGACTACAGCTTATCAGTACAAAACCAACTCGCCTTCTCCAACCGGAAGTTAGCTTATACACTTGCACGCATGCGTCAAACTTAAGTCAAGGCCAAGGCCCGCAGAGATCGTTACACTGCCTAGCCTTTAGTTTCAACAGGCGTAGGAACACACATAAATTTCGTTTTATGAAACCAACAAGCCACGTGCTTCCTTGATTATTGAGTGTAAAGTTGGTGCGTCCACGTGGACCAGAAAGCAAGCGGTAAAGTTAAGCTTAACGACATCACGGGTGCTTTTTTCTATACATCGACCGTTTTGAAACAAAGATTTTGAACTGCTAGATGGGCGCCATCGAGTGACAGTGATATCGTTGACCCGGACCGCTTGCTCCCTGGTGCATGTGGGCGTAGCAACTTTACATTCAATAATTAAGGAGGCACGTGGCCTGTTTGTTGTGTAAAAAGAAATTTCTTGGCGCATTCCTTCGCTTGTTGAAATCAAGTGCTGCATAGAACTAAATTATGGTGGACGGCGCTGGATGCTGCAGAATGTTATTCGGTGAATAGAGCAGTGACACGACGTAGTATTATTGTATATAACTCTATGCTGGAGTCGTAATGGGTTAGCTGCAAGGGGCACTGCAGAGAGAAACAGAAGGGCGTCATACTGAAGCCGATGCCGTGAAGAGTGATTTCTTAGACCTAAAACGCGCGATTTTTGTTGTTGGAGAAAACAACGTTATTTTAAGCCTAAGAAATCCGCTCTTCCGTTGTTTTTCCCTCCATTTTTATGTAGTGCACCTTGTAGTTATGCCCTCCAAAACCCATACTGGTGCCAATATGGCGGCAAATGTCACTGCTGTATAGGCACCTTTAAGACTGCATTTCAGCAATTTACGTTTAAAAGCAGCAGATTTTGGGGCCGTCACAAAGATGTGACTGCAGTCGCTATTTCACCTTTTTAAGCTTGTACAAACGGACGCTCATCGACGGCTCCACGAAAATTCAGTCACGTCCATTACCGGGGGAAGAGCAACGCCATCAAAAATTGTTCATGGTTTAACGCATGTATATCCTTCCCGTCTCAGCTGGCCTATTTCGTTCACAGGAATAATAGACCTTTCTCGCCTGCGTGTTCCCGGAGGTGTGGTCTCGAGTGGGCCAACAGACAGCTCAGCGTTTGTTTCGTTTGTTGGCCACGGAAAATAACCAGATCATGGACGCCGAGTCAAGCAGGCAACAAAGTGCGGAATGATAGGGTGTGTCCTCCGTCCCTTTTCAGCTATTCACCCACCGATGTCTAATAATGACTGCTGGTAATTGGACGCGGATATCCACATTTGATCCAAAACTATTTTGCACAATAATCCCGTCGCCCCGCCATCCTTCCTTCCTGGTCCTTTTCTCTTCCACCGGCCATTTAAGTTGTTTTGCTACTCCAGCTCACCAAAGACCCTAAATTGGACGAGTTAGTCCGCTCTGCAACGCTCAAAAGCCAAGTACAACAATGGTTAGGAGCAGAATGGCGGCGACATGCACGGTTGGTCGGGTTGCTCGGCAACAAACAGAAACGAACACGGGGCAGACTGAAAAGCCGCAATCATCGAACAGGGAAGAGTAAAGAAAGGGAAAGATTTGGTGCAGCTGCTTTTCGGGAGAGAGTGAACCCTCGTAGGTTTTCTTCCGTCTCTTCTTCTAGGAGTTTTCTCGTCTTATTTTGGTCTCGCTCCAGCGTGGAAAACGAGATTTGGAAATAAAATGAGACGAAAGGGAAATTTCTGAGGAGCCTTTGAGGTCTCCGTCTCCGCCAACTATTGTCGACAAGAGGTGATAAAGTTGGGGGGATGATGGACGACGGTTCACTCTACTTTCAACTAAAAATTGACGTCTGAGCTAACTTTAAAGGAGAGTTTCCACCCGTTTCGCATGCTTAGCTTTTTTGACGCGATCCCAGCCGTAGCCATGGCACCTGAGGGAGAGAGGGACAATTTTGCTAGGTAAATCCCATCGGAAATTCCTAGGTTCTTTTACATGCCACAATTGACATGAGCACTAGACATCACAGCGTCCTTCTCTTCCCGAAAATGCCAGAGGTGGCTGAGGTCGGACTCGAACCCTGGACCTCTGGCACATGAGATGGTCATGCTAACCATCAGGCCACCTTGCCCCATCGTTTCCCACGCTGCCCCTGCTCGCACAAACTAGCCCGGCTCAGACAGGTGCGCCGTTTGACAAGCCGTAATCTATATAACTAAAGTGTGCGCGGCCTATCTTGAGTTCGCCGCAAAACGAAAACAGATAATCGATTGTACGTTTTTGGCAGCAGAGTGCCTTGTTGATATCCAATATGGTTACAAAAAACAATGGCGGCCGTCAATTAAAGCCGCCCCCTCCAGGAAGATGTAGCCACTCATAAAATACCTCCAGGACTCAAGATACGTCACGCACACAATAAGATCATGATATTTGTTTGTTTGTTTGTGTGATTCTGCGCAGTGGGAATCTCGACAATCTGATGTCTTTTGTTTGTTTGTATGTCTCAAATGGAAATGTCTGTATAAGTAATGATTAGAACTGTATTTTCAACAAAGAAGCATAGTACTGATGACGTCATGTTTTTTCCAGTCAGAATATTTTCATGCAAACGGGATCTAGGCCTGTCTGTCTCTTAATCCTATATGTAACGAAAGCTAGGGCGACTGCTAAGGGAAAATCACAGTATTTTCATGCAAACGAGAAATCACAACAATGCGCTGCTATTCTTAGAAATATCAAAGGGTTCAAAGGTTTTTACCGTTACTTTTGCTGTCATTACTTCTTGGAATGTTCTTAAAACTAGCCATGTGGGGGGGGGGGGGGGCTGTTCTAGTAATATTCAAAGATGGCGACAGTTCTTGTGCGTTTCTTTCCTCCACCATATTTTAGCATTGAAAGAGAAGATTAAAGCCGTGACCAGACAGAATACAATTTCGTACGAAACAATGCGTTACTACATGCCTACAAGGTCAAAATTGCTGCAATCGTATGGTTGTCGTTGAGTTTGTGGACCAATATTGACGTCTTTGGTGCACCATCCTCCGACACACGCAGCCCCGAGCAGTCAGTCTGGTTAACGGCTTAACGGCCTAACCAGTTAGAAGAAATATTCGTGAGAAACAGCGCGTTACTGCGTGCCTGCAAAGTTAAAAATTCTGCGGTCGTGTGGTCGGTGTTGCGTTTATGGACACATTTTGACGTCTTTCTTACACCATCCAGCGTCACAATGCCTGTCTCGCGTCGCCCGCCATTTCCTCTACACCCCACGTCGATACTGACGGAAAATAACTAAATGGGAGAGGAAGCAAATTAGACTAAGGCAACTCTTAAAGCTGGGGAACTTAGGGCTTAAGTTGGGGTTAGGAAAAAGAGGCTTAGTTTAGGATGGGGAAACATTTAAGATCATAACGGTATAGATACTTACGGCGATTTGTTTTTATTTGTATTTTTTCTCGAGTGTCTGTGAAGTGTGAACGCAGGCATTCTCGGTCGAATGGAGCTTTCGTCATTGCGACGACCTTAATGACGAGGTCAGTGAATCATCTTTATGCTAGTGGAGGGGTGGGCATAGCTGTAAAGGCGCCACGTCAGTGATCTGGCGCTGGACTGGGTAGCTAGTTCGAATTCGGGTCGTGCCACTCCTAAGAAATGTAAGTGAGTGAAGGTGGCTTACTGTGCCAAGTTACTTGTAGAGTACAATTTTGCGGTTTGGTCGTTTTTTTCTTTCCTTTAGGTATTTATTGGTATTATTCTTATTTATTTACACCGTACATCAAAACTTAAAAGAGAATCGTTCACCTGTGTCTTCGTTTTATTTTTTAGACACTTTGATATACAAGTAGGCTCCATAACCAAAAATTCTGGTGTGGCGGCTGGGATAGAACTCAGGCCACCCAAGTAAACCACTTATGCTGGGGCTGATGGACTACCATTAACGGCTCCCTCACAGCAAGTAGTATTGCAGCAATAACCGACGGTTCCGCTCGTGATCACTGTCACCTCCTTTTGGGTGGATAAACAATTTGACTAAACCGGAAGTTAAAGAGCACGGCATCAAAGGACGCATAAAGCATTAGGGTGCGTTTATGCTTCGATAAGTACCAAAACTGAGTGATTTTTCGTGGTTCGGTTAAAGAGTATAATTACCAAAAGCCAAGGCAATGAATAATTATTAGTTCAGTTTCGGATGAGAAATAATATTTGATTGCGAGAGACATTCGAACTGTGCGAAATATTTACGTTTAACATACCTAAACACGACTAATACAATAAGTGAAGACAAAATACAACTTACGTAAGGCTCAGAAAACGTTTGAGGACGCTAAAATATAAAACCAGGCACAACGTTACTTTTCTGTAAGCTGGATCCGGCTTCATCGGGTGATTTAGCAGCAATCGCCATCTTGCGTGAGTGTTCGATTGGTGTCACGAAATGACGTCACCCTTCCGTCGGGCATTATACGATGGAAGCTGAATGCATTCATATACGAGAGTTGTTGATGTTTGGGTTGTAGAAAACATTTCTTACGGGTACCTCTTAGCTCGCTAAAAGCTTCAATTGATGATAAATCGTACATTTAAACATAGGAGTTGAGTTGTGTTGGGGTGGATAAACAACTTGACTAAACCGGAAGTTTAAGAGCACGGCATCAAAGGACGCATAAAGCATTAGGGTGCGTTTATGCAACGACTCTCATTTGCATTCTCGCAGCTAGAAGCTAGAAATCTTACGAAATTCCAACATGGCGGCTGTTTTAGCTCTGCCAGCTTGCAACGAAACGAGTCAATAATTGAGTTTACAAGCCATTGGGAAAATTATTTCGTCCTGGTGAATTCTTTATCTTACTGTCACGAATTATAAGACTGCAAACATTTGCTCAAATGACGTCGGATTTAGCTAATCCAGGAAGCGTTGTTGTTACCCTGGCAACAAAACCGATGCCATGGTAACAACGCTTCCTGGATTAGCTAAATCCGACGTCGTTTGAGTAAATGCTTGCAGTCTGATGGTTGCCATTCGCGATTAAATTCCAGCTACGAGAATGCAAAGGCGAGTGGTTGCATAAACGCGCCCTAATGCTTTATGCCCTTATTGTGTGCTCGGCATATCTTGAGTCCTGAAAGTATTTTATGAGCGGCTACATTTTCCTGGAGGGAGCGGTTTTAATCGACGGCCGCCATTGTTTTTTGTAACCATCTTGGATATCAACAAGGCACTCTGCTGCCAAAAACGTACAATCGATCATCTGTGTTCATTCTGCGGCGAACTCAAGATAGGCCGCGCATACTTTAGCATATAGGGGACGGCTTTAATCAATGGCCGCCACTGTCTCCTCATTCCGAATTATATTGGTTTACCATATTTTATTTGCGATCGGAGCTTTTGACAGCAAACACTATAAAATTAAAATGTTTTCTGCTATTATAGAGCTCCGAATAAAATCCTAGAGATACTTGCCAATGAAAATTAAGTGTGGTGGTAAAATGAGCAATCCAGCAAGGGCATCCGCAGAACAGCAAAAAAAAAAAGCATGAAAAAATCCATAAAAACAGAAGCAAAAACCTTTAAACAAAGGCTTTTCAAAGGGTGTTTCCAGACACCGTTACACTCATTAAATTGTTCGCCGCGGAACGAACACAGATAATCGATTGTACGTTTTTGGTAGCAGAGTGCCTTGTTGATATCCAAAATGATTACAAATACAATGGCGGCCGTCGATTAAAGCCGCCCCCTCCAGGAAGACGTAGTCGCTCGTAAAATACTTCCAGGACTCAAGATACGCCGCGCACACTATAGGCAAAGTAAGGCACGTCCCAAAAAAACGTCTAAAAATTTGACGAGAGTTAAATTTTTCAGACATTTTTTTGGGACGTGCCTTAACTTTGCCTAATGAGTGTTACGGTGCTTGGAAAAACCCTTTGAGAAGCCTTTGTTGAGTTTTTGGCTTTTGTTTTTATGGATTTTTTTCATGATTTTGTCTACGAAAAGGCAAAGAAAAAGGAAGGGGCGCCCTTGGAACCCAGCCTGATAGATTTCCTTGTGCTTTAATTCAGTAAGTACAAACACATATCAGTGCACCAGCTCCAGTCTTTCCTAAAGCCATTCTGCACTTCGCATCGCAGATTGTTATTTTCTACGAATTCGTTGTCCAACCTAGAGCACAAGATTTCTGTGATGAGTTTGTACACAATGTAATAACTAATAATACTAATCGGTCTTTAGTTTTTTGGTGTCTATGGTCCTTTACGAATAAGTGTCACTCTCGAAGTCTTCCATGCGTCAGGGATTACTTCATTATCAATGATTGTATTGAATAGTTCCAAAATGATATTTCGTATACTACCCCCCCCCCCCCCAATTAATGAGAAATTCATTTGGGTTTTCATCCACACCCGTAGCCTGCCCGGTTTTTTATTTTTTAATTGTAGTCTTGTCGGCCAGAGTACTTGGTGTTGTCGAATTACTACTGTCGATGAAACTTATGTTACGCAAGTTTGGTAAATCTGTAAATAGGAACATCATTTTCATCTTTCAGCGACTGACTCGGTGATGCAATCAACTTCATCTTTCAGTGACTTGGTGACGCAATCAACTTCATCTTTCAGTGACTTGGTGACGCAATCAACTTCCTTCATGAGTTATATTTTTAATGGAAGTACATTAAAAATATAACTCCTGATGTTGATTGCATCACAGAGTCACTGAAAGATGAAAATGATGTTCTTGTTTACAGATTTATCAAACTTGCATAACATAAGTTTCATCGACAGTAGTAATTCGACAACACCAAGTAGGTTTTTTTGGGGGGGTTTTCTGCACAAAATCTTGGTCTATTTTGTTACGCTTTGACTACTGCAACTTTTTGTGACGCAACAGCCCTTTTTTTTCCCCCACGTAACATTTCGTTTTAGCACCAATAATGTCTTCCGTGTCCATACGTTTCCTGGCTACCTTCCATTCCCTGTTAGCACCAACTAACGACCTAGCTGTCGACGCGCCATTAAGCCTCAATCCTGTTAGCACCTTTCCTGGCTTTTATTGCTTAAAGACAGGAAAAGTGCTACCATGGAATAATACTAATAATACTGGTTTAGCCACGATAGTGACTGGGAGGACAGGAAGGCCACTGCTCCCGTGGTCAAACGAAATCAGCGGTA
>JAHWFP010196564.1:0-14478 GCA_023313725.1 Lithobius niger | reverse complement strand
TTTTTTAATTACTAATCTTGCACGCCACAAATTAATTCAAGTTTTTTTGTTTTTGTTTTATTTGGTAATCCCTCCTGGGCGCTGCAAAAATATGAACTCCTTTTTCGTAATCCAAATTCCCACAAATGTCTAATAATCACTAATTGTTTAAAAAAATGAGCCTATATAAACAGGAATGATAAAAAAAACGGACGAAATAGGCTAACCCTAATCAGTAAAATGGTACCGTTTACGAGATAGCGCTACTTTCCTTTTACTTCCAGCTGTGTCGAAAAAGATAATAGTTTCGTTTTCTTTTTTCAGATTTGTTTTTTTTCTGTTGCCCGCTTCTACCACTTTGTTTACGTCAGAGTTTAGCCCATATTTCTCAAACTCTTCCCGTACTGCCTTGCACGTGCAACGACTCCATCGAAAACCCCTCCCTTCCCTCAAAATATGCCTCAACCACCGTCTTCTCTTCATGAAGCGCTTTAAATAATTTTCTCTTTGGATTTCGGCCGTAAAAACGCTTTCAGCCGCATCGGTGGCGTCTGAGATTCGTGATTCTGGGTTCCTGATGATGACAGCTCAATAGCAAGAAGACAAAGTGCCTAGTGCCGACCAAATCACATCGAGGGAAAGCTTAAAAATCCTCCCCCGCACTCCTTCCCCTATACTATCTCTCCCCCTATACTCCCTCCCCTTCTCCCTCATTCGTATTTGCTGTTCCCGTGATTGCTGGGGAGCGAGCTGCACCAGACGACGTAGAAAAATGGCTGTCTCTCTCTCTCTCTCTCATCGTACGGCTAAAAATTTTCCCTCTTCTAGTTATTACCAAAGCATTTGCATTTGAAGCCTATCTATCTGTGGCGGCGCTCCTAGCCCACAGTGATGGCATCGGTAAGAGTTGGATGACCGACAGCGCTCCTTGCGGCTGATAGGCGCACCAATTCAATGAAATGAAGCTAAAGCTGTAATCTTTATGGAAGGATAGGAATTCTGAGAAATGATGATACATCTCCGTGTCAGAGACTTATACCAAACAGGTCCGTTTTCCATTTTTTGTGTTTTTTTCCCCTTCATCATTTTAAGGCAGCTGTTTTCAAATTAAAGGTGTACAATGGTTGCCTGTTTTCTCACTGTAAGAATCACTGTTTTTCATGTTACATATGAAGTTGCAATCTTCCCTTTCATCTTCACCTAACGTAGAATACAAGATATGTTAATCTGAGAAAGTAACAAGAGATAATTGCCAAGGCAATGGCTAGTCTTTAATTAATGTGCCTTCATGCTTTGATAGTCTTTTATCTCATGATTTATTGCTTATAAGCACAAAATTCCTTCCTTTTTGTTTTCGAAAAACCAGATTTTCGCAAAAAAAAAAAATTTCCCTGAAGCATGTGCTAATTCTAACTGTAGACTTTGCCTTTTGTCTGTTGCGGTTGGAATTGTGAATCTTCACCTATAATTTTCAATCTTGTAAAGAATTTTGCAGCTCGTCAAATGAAATAAATGAGGATTAGGTTTTGCTCCATTACGCTTGCCTTGTAATAAAGTTATTATAGTAGCGGTTGACCAAATCCAAACCCAAAACCGAACCCTAACTTGAATGTAATCAATTTTTTCAAATAGACAAAAAGCAATGATAAAATCAGGAGTGACGTATCTTTTTTGCAGAGACGTAGCCGTAGATCGGGAGGCGGAAGTGGTTTCGGCTTCACCGAAACTGCAGCACAGGGTTTGGTCGAAACCGAAACCTTAAACGAAAATTTGGTTGGGTTTCGGGAAACCAAACGCGCTATAATTGAATGGCCGAAACCGAAACTCGGTCAACCTCCAATTTGTAGGTTAGGTTGGCCACAACAATGGCATTTGTTCGCGGGTTTTCGTTCTTTTTTCTTCCCCCGGGTTGATAGTGTTTAAGGATTCCCTATAAACTTCCCAGTTTACAACGATGATACAATCTGCTACCTTAAGAAGATAGTAACGCTTTATCTTGATGAAGGCCGTCCAGTTCGTTGATTCAAGGCTCATCCAATTTCTGGCTACTAGACAGTAAACTTGTTTTGCAGATATTTTGCATTGCTTGTTTTGCATTCTACTACTGAGCTTTTTGCACTACTCTTGAAACTACCTGAGTGTATTTGGAGAATTGCTCAAGCAGGCAAATTTTAACGTAGAGCAAGATTAGGGAAATCTTGTACCGGTACCCTGATGGCTATTGCTGAAGAAGATTCGTTTGGGATTCGTTACTTGCTGTCAATGGACTGTTGTTGATTCTGTTATTGAAGGGGACATTCACATCTAGGAGAAAACCCAAAGCAAACCCAAATTAAACCCAGTGAAATTTTGTACGAAAACAACATGGTATTTCTCGTGCTAGCTGAGAATAACATCTTCGACTTATCGTGCTGATATGATGGCAAATGGGAAGCCTCCAGACGTATTAAGAAAATAATTTCCAATTTGGAGATTATTTTCATCAACTGAACGTTTTGTTGTTCCTGTTTACTGCTTAAGGATCAACATTAACTTTGGTAAAAACTAGAATGGCATTTGTTTTGCCAAACTCTAAAAAAGCTTTGTGGTATGGCACTGTTGCACTCTATGCTTCCTTCATGAAGCACTTGACACTGTTGTAGTCTATCAAGGTAGTTGGCCAGAGGACATTACAGTTTCCATATGTTAATATCGATTGGCGTCACGCTTGTCGTAGGAGGTACTCGTATAACTTTCTTATAAACAAAGTTTCTTCATGGCCCGGAGGAAACATGATTTCCCCAAATTGTGAGAACTATGCAAGGTCAATTCCTGAACAGGAAGTACCACATTAGGCCAATATATTTGGTGAACTGCCAGCAGTGACCTGTTGTTTGTTATCGAGTTGACCTTTCCACGGTGTTGCCCAAGTAATGGTCGGGTGTAGCCATAAATAAACACAGTTCAGTTTTCGTCTTTTTGTGAGCAAGTTGTTTTAGTCTGTGGCTTGACATACTTGGTGAGCAAGTTGATTTAGCGTGCCGACTGACGAACTTGGTAAGCAAGTAGTTTTAGCCCGCAGATTGAAGAGCTGATGAGCACGTTGGTTTAACCAGCACACTAAAGAGGCAAGTTGTCCGTAGGTTGATGAACTTAACCCGAAGATTGATGAACATGAAGATCAAGTTGTTTTAACCGACAGATCGATGAACTTCATGGGCAATACGCTTTAACCAGATGAACTTGATGAATTGTTTTGACCAGCAAAGGAACGAACTTGATGAGCAAGTTGTTGCAGCCTTCAGTAAATACGAGGTGCCAGTCCTACCGGATATTAAAGGCACTGCCATTAAACCCCCTCCCTCCTTCCCCGATCATAATGTAATGAACTCGAGAAATGAAATAATGTAATATGTTATAAAGTTTACTAAACAGACTCAATTCTGACTTTAATGAAGAATAGTCATCATCTGACGAAGTTTCACAGAACAAAGGATTATTTTTAGCTAACATGTTATATTCTTCAGTTAGAAACACATAGCTTCGTTACAGGGCCCTAAGATGCTCGAAAATTAAAAAGTTCAGTACAATGTTTGCTCGGCGAGCTTGAGTGTGTCAGCGCTCAATTCATACCTTTGGCTTTTTGAACAGACAGGGATGGACATCCCGAATTAAATTTGCGGCTAATACATTTGTCTTCTGACAAGATTGGCGATGGGATAGGTTAAGGAATATTAAGAAGAAAATATTCGTGGTTGTAGCTGGGTACAACATTGTCACTCTTCGTTGGTTGAACGCAGCTGTCCGTAACTGAACCTTCGGTGGATTTTTGGAATTTATTTTTCTATGCACGTCTGTATAATCGTAAACCTTTGTGACAAAATTCCAATCTAATTAGGAGACAAATGTGCATTAAAGGACAATTTGAAGCATGACGTACTGCCATACTGACGATGAAAATTCACCGTATTTTTCGACTTCATTACCCTCCTGAGCCTCTTAATTAGCCTAGATGCATATGATTATGATTGTCTGAAATGTAGGAATATGTTCTTTCCAACAGTGTACGTGTAAATTATTTGCCTAGATCAGTCGAAATATACAGGGTGTAACAAAAGGTCATGTCCAAACTTGGGTGTCTAATTCCGTAGGTCAAACTAAGAATATAATTCATACAAACATTTGGCCAAAAACGTCTTATTCTTTGGTTATCGCATGAATTAAGAACCCAAATTCCAACTCTTCTTCCCCACCTCCGCCCACACTCTGGCTATTGAAAAAACAAATTAGAATAGGAAGGTAGTGAATGAAGACAATGAACTGAAGGTAGAGAACAAACTGTTAAGAGTCAAAATCAGACTAAAGGAAAAATACCTCTATTGCCAAACAATTGGTCTTGGAGGGGAAGCAACAAAATTGTTCGAAAACTTCGTTAGTCGGTGTTAATGTAGGACTGATAATACCATAGAGGTTATAATAACGCGAACTACCCCCCACTTGTCTCATATTTTCTTTTTTTTTTTCCGAAAAAAGTAGGAACGATTCACCCTATCATGATTTTGCGGTTGCATACAGATGGGGCAGTTAGAATTTGGGTTATTAATTCATGCGATAACCAAAGAATAAGACGTTTTTTGCCTAATGTTTATATGAATTATATTCTTAGTTTGACCTAAGGAATTAGTCACCTAAATTTGGACACGACCTTTTGTTACACCCTGTATAGTGTGACAACGTTGAACGAGCGAAGGTCATTTTGCGTGTTATGTTAACTGTTTTGTTTACAATATCCAGTATTAAAAAAAAAAGTACTTTGGGTTCAAACTATGTTATTAACTTAAGAAAAAAGGGGGGAGGCCTCAACTGATTAGCAGTTCCCCAAAACCAAAGCCATGCAACTGGTTCGAATGGCTGTACGGTAGTAATAGTGTGTCATGACGTCACTCTACGTACAAATAGTACTTCGTTTCGTATCTTTTTTTACCATTTGCAAGCATTGTATTTTTTTTAACTCTTGTGAGTTTTAAGCAGTTGCATTGTAAAAGAAAACTTCTGCTCTTAAAAAACTTTTAAGACGTTTTCTGAGTTATGTTGTGGTATCCGTGCCAGCGTGCTGTGTGTTTTTCCCTTGATATTTACTGAACGCTAGGTTCCACATAAGAAAACGAAAACAACATTCCAGTTCTGTACTTACAGTTGATGCATATTTTACATTTTTACGATATTTTGTGACGCGGTGAAAGATATGCATAAACGAAACTGAAGTCTAAGTTGAAAATATTGTCTTTCGGGTGTGTGTGTGTGTGTGTGTGGTTCGTCGATGATTTTGGATCCGTCGTTGTGAATCCGGATGACAGAAAGAAACAGGGTTGTGGTGGAAGAAAGATGGGCGTTTAGGATGAATGGGTTAGAAAAGGGTGAGCGGATGAGGGGGCGTATGCGCGCGAAGCGGGCGGCGGGTTGGGTTGGTTCGTTGGTCTGTTTTTCCGGCTCTTTGAAAAATTTGGGCAATTTGACTCAAATGGGCCGTCAGCGCTTCTCTCTCTCCCGGTAATGGCCCCTGAATTAAGTTAATCTGAGCGCGCTCGACCGAAGGAGACCTGGGTGGTGCTTCGCTTTTATGCACCGTAGGCTATATATGCTTGTGGCACGAAATGCAGTGGTAGTTCCACGCAAAATTTGAAGGCTTAGGCGTAGACATTTGCCTGTTCTGTGTAACAGAACAAGTGCAGATACTTAACTTGTTTGGTATCAGCATTTGCTGTACTGATGGTACAGCTATCACAGGGCTCCCAGGCCTCCTATATTTCCTATTTTTTTATAGGGTTCCTATAAAGCTCCTATAAATGGTGAAATGTTTTTCTGTATTTCCTATATTTTTCTGTTCCGAACTGAAATTTTGACCTGTTTGTGGTGCGTTTCCTTGCTACGGTAGTTATTGAGATCCTAAAAGAATTACCTCCATCTTCGTTTTCCTTGGTATTGCAACATGGTATGAAAACGAAACGTAAATTGGAAGAGCGGCCTAACACGGCCAAGTAAAGCATGTTCCGACCATGTTGTGCACTTAAATGTAAGTTTGTAAAATCTTTTTATTGTATTGTAGGACAACCAAAAATATTGTTGTCCTATAATACTATAGGACAGACTCCCACTACATCCAGGCTATGAATTCCTATAAACTTCCTATTAATTTTTGTTTGATTTTCCTATAAAATCTTCTATTTTTTAACAAAAAAAATCGTATATTTCCTATTTTTTATCCATTGAAGTTGGCTGGTTGCCCTGCTGTAATAATAAGCATCTGAATCGAATACAGCTAACCAAAACTGCATGAGTTGAGAGTTTCAAATGGAAATGTAGAACAATCATAAAACAGGGAATGTGCGTTATGGCACCTAAGGAACTATGGCACAAAGGCACCTACAAAGATGAGAGTATCGCCAGACGAAAGATAATTAAACTACGCTTCGAGTAGGCCCATTTTCATTGCTGTAACTTGATTTTTTGATCCTGAAATGCGCGACAAATTGCTCACGTCAAAGTGAGATCGGCGAACTAATCAAAGAAATCAACTAAACTATTAAGCGTTGATCAATGGATAGAGTGAATGAAGCGAACAGTGTAGCTATTCTTATTTATTAAAATCAAAAGAGGACAAAAATATTATCTTTAGACCCGAGTGTTTAGTTGTGACCTGCCTCTGAACAGCCCTTAGATTCGTTCGAGACGGTCGTAAGAATGGAGCCGAGAACTGATGTGGTCATCGGCCCCAGGAAGTGTTTGATTAAAGCGCTGATGCGTGATCGGAGTTTGTTTTTTTAGACAATGTTAAAAAACATTTCATGCGCTATGAAAAAAGCCATGAGTGCGCTCCTGAGAACCACGTAATTAACTTTTAGCGGCCTATAGTTATTTTAAGCAAATGCAGTTCAGAAATGTACTCAACTCTGAATCTGTAAATTTATTAAGCAACAAGAACAGCGTTTTGGTAATATTAATTTCTTCTTTGCTGAATTTTTTCGTTGACATTGCAGTAGTTTTGCAGTAGACTATTGTTTACAGTACAGAATTTTGTTTTAATGGTAGGCTACTAGTGTCTGCCAAATAATCTGCAATAATCGTTTCTGTTAATGATTATAGTTTAGCTGTCATAACTATGGGCAAATCCCATTTCGCCATAATTACATACACTCTAGGGCAGGAATAAGCTGCGTTGAGGCCTGGTGCTCAAGATTTATTGTGGCCCTCTAGTTGCTTTTTTTAACCAATTTCAGGCACCCTTGAGGCCCTTTTTCGGCCTGTGGCCCGGTGCTTCAGCACCCAAAGTACCCCCCTTAGTCCGCCCCTGACTCTGTCAAATATCCATTAAAAACATCGGATGATATGTATGTTGGATACAGTAGAACACGATTGTTATGGAAATGGGTTTTATGTAGATATTTCATTTCTTTACGGTAGCTTACATTCATATCGTAGTGAGTATAATTTGAATATACAGGTTTCAGCGGTGAGTTCAGCTTACTTGTGTGATCGAGCGTTGGCAGGAATAAGGAACAGACTCTTTAAGTCATCTTTCGTAAGTTGACGGATCTGCGGTCTTTTACAGACACCCCCAAGACAACTTCTTGAATGTGGGAGTTCTGTCCAGTAGCTAGTTTTAGCTAACACATTAATTGCGGTTATTTGATAGAGCATAATTTTTTTTTTTTAATATAGAAAATCCGATATTGGACCACATTGTATTACTAGTTTTTGAACATCTAATTGGTTCCCTTAAACTACACGGCTAAGAAAATTACTTGGAGTGAAATAGAATTGGTAATTTTTGTCAGGTTTTGTTTTAAAGTTGGGATTGTTATATTCTCTCTTGAATCGTATGTGAGAAATACATCTGACTCTCTTGGTGGTTCTATTCTTATTGGGGCAAGGAGGTGGCTTGATGGTTAGCGTGACTGCCTCGTAGTCCAGAGGTTCCAGGTTCACCTCAGCCACCCCAGACTTTTTTGTGAAGAGTAGGACCCTGTGATGCCTCGCGCTTATGTCGATTGCGGCATGTAAAAGATCCTGGGAATTTCCGATTGGAATTTCCTAGCAAAAGTGGTCCTCTCCTTCTGGCGCCATGTTAGCTTCTTTGCCTAATTTCACCAAATTTCCACCAATCAGAATGTAGGGACTCGTTTTATTAGCTCACTTCCGCTATACCTTGCGTGCCCTGCCCACGTCTCCTTCGATCAGACATTTCTGGGGTGAGTTGGTATTTGGTGACAGCCTCCACATTTTACTAAACTGTGTGGTTTTCTTTTTTTTTTAACTTCAGTCTGTATTTCTTTCCCTTACCCGCTTACCAAAAGTAGCCAACTGGGCACTCACATCCGACGTTCGGGCTTGCATGTTTTTTGATAAAAACGCACAAACGAAGTAAAACCAATCAAATTTTCCGCCCCAATTTTGGGCCCGGAATGACGTAGGCATGCCTGTGGTTAGAACCTACAAAAAAAAATTGGTTGGTTTATGGGCGATGTCGCGTTTGTTCTCTTTGAGTGAAATTACAGAGAAATTACAATGGTTACTGGAAAAGAAAAAATTTTATTAAAGAAATGTTAAACTGGTGATAAATGATAACGAAGAAGTAGTGATGCGAAAATAAAAGTAGGTACGTGAAATATGTGAAAAAATAAAAAGCAGGTATGCGAAAAATGTGAAAAAAATGAAAAGCGTGTGTGCGAAAAATGTGAAAACTTAGAAGCGGAAATGTGAGAATATGTGAAAAAAGCTGGTACTCACGGCAGCACCCCTGTTAGACTTAAATTTCGGAAATTATGTATAGTGTCCATGTTGTGGCGAAATTATTTTCTGGGTGTGTTAAGAAGTTCGTATTACGATTTAGAGATCAATGCACTGATGAACCTGAATAATCGGGGTTGGTGTATGGGCGTGATCAACATTCCAACCTTCACAAATTATTGTCGTGTAGGCTAAACTTCGAACCCTTCACGTTTTTTGATAACAGTGCGTCGCTTTTTTTTTTTTTTGCATGTCTATTTTGTCTGAGCCACCCTTTGCTTTTTCTGTGTTGCTGTGTTTTTTTTTTCCCCTTTTTTTTCTGTTGTTCAAAATCTGCCTGTCTCTGGCAGCAGGACGGATTAAAGGTGAAGATAGACGAGACCCACCATCATCAACGCTTTACATCTGTAGCTTGGAAAAAGGAAAGTTTGGCTGCTTGGGTTGTGGGGTGACAGAACGCTAGCAGTGGTGTTGCACCGAGTGGGAAGGGTGTATGAGAGGGTGAAGAAAAAGCTTGTGTGTTATCGGCTGACCAAATCACCGCGTAGCTTTTTTCAATAATTTACCTCCTCCAAACCTAGGGAGATTATCTTTTTTTTTATCCCCTTTTTTTTTTTTTAGTCTTCAGTGGCTCAGCGGCTGAAAGAAAAGTAGGCGACATGTAAAATATATTATACAGCACTTTTCTAAACTTGCATTTCCAGTCTCTCTCCCTCCCTCCTGTGCGACGCCAATACGATAAAAAAGAAATATACATATCCGAATTTGGGCAATGCGTGTCTGTTCAAATTTTCCTTCGTTCTGGTATCATCGTATGACCCGATAAAAATGTCTCGGCTTGTGGGGATGGGCGTTGTTCGATAAAGTGGTGGATAGTAACGTACACGCAAAAATCGAGAAAACAAATATGATTTTTACGAAGGTACAAAATTGTTTGACATGTTGTCACTTGCATCTATCTCCTTGTTCTGTTTCGGACCTTTGGAGATGGAGATATGGCTGCCGAAGGTGGAAGAGTTTTTTTTTCTTTCTCCTATGCGCTTGAAGCCTGTTGTTTCGTAGCAGACATAGAGATGTAATATTCCGGAGGTGGATATACTCTTCAAAGAAAAGGGACCAGGTGAACGTGGATTTATTTTCTAAGAGAGATACAGCAAGTCACTAAGCATATTTGATTAAAAACAAATAATTAACAAAAACGGAGCGTTAAATGTTTAGAGTAAGGGTCTAAAAGTCAAAACCTAGAAGGAACACGGACAAGCTTTGACAGTCGGGGTCTAGGTGTAAAATTTCGTCAGTAAGAGGCTGGTAAGCATTAGACCCTTACTACCCGGTGGTTAGCTTAGTTCTAGTCTACTCGGACAGAACGTGTGTATGAACAGTTGTAGCAGGGTTTCTTTGTTCTTGGAATATTGTTAAGGAACTTTAAAACACAATTTTCTTGTGAAGTTTGGCATTTTGTCTTTTGATGCTTTAGAATTTTTTATTATATTTCGTCGATTTACGGTAGAGGATAAGCAATAATGCTCTCTGCTGCGAATATGCTGTCATGTTAGTAAATCGAAAAATAATTTTCAACCTAAAGCAAAGCATGAAACGTTCACCTACTTACTACCACTGGATCATCACATGGGTCTTTGTAGGAGGATTTACAGTTTTTTGCCAAAATGTATTTATTGCTGGCCACCGGGTAGTAAGGGTCTAATGCTTACCAGCCTCTTACTGACGAAATTTTACACGTAGACCCCGACTGTCGGAGCTTGTCCGTGTTCCTTCTAGGTTTTGACTTTTAGGGCCTTACTCTAAACATTTAACGTTCCGTTTTTGTTTATTAATTTGTGTTACTTTTAGAATTGCAGCTAAACTATAAAACAGTGGAGTTGATGGTCAAAACTGAGAGTTTAACACAGAGACCCTAGGCTGACCCTTACTAACCTGGCTATCGCCAGTGCTAACAATGGAAACAAATCCTTTGATCTTCAGTCTACGTCTTGCAGCTAGCGTTTGCTAATTAGCATTGTTGCATAATAATAATGTTTAAAACAATGTAAAACAATCAATCTGGTTATTTAGAGCTCTGTAACCCCTGATCCACTTGATCAATTAGAAAAGGCCTTATGGAAAGGTCACATCTACGGAGCAATACCTGTACAATGATCTAAGAACCAGCTTTCTAGGACAAATAGTATGACCTGTGTAAAGGACAGTCGAAAGTTACATCCCCAGACAAAGAACAAGAAGTTGTCTATTTGGCCCCTCTCCGTATTCGATTTTGGCTGGACCTAATTTCACAATTTTTGGACTGCAGACAGGCCTTGACTAGTCAAGGCCACATTCCAAATTTGGTTTAAAGATGTTTACTTTTGACGGAGTTATAAGCTCTCAAAGTTGAAAGTTTAACACAGAGATCCTAGGTCGACCCTTACTAAATTAAAAATACAACGGTTGCTCACTGTTGCAACGCCCAAAAGCATTGTTACATGCACATTATGCAGTGCTTAGTAGAAGTATGCGTACGTAGGCCATATGCCTACCTACTGCACAATCAGCTCAGCTGAATTGCTTAGTCACAGCAGAAGCAAAGCGGGCAGTTTGGTGGTAATTGCCGGTTTTTTTTTTTTTAGCATTTTCTAAAAATTACCGAACATGTGAGGACAGTGATGGAAAAAGTGGGTCACTTTTTAGACCCATTGCGCACCTCACCCCTTCGAGTGTTAGTCCATACTCATCAGACCCACCACTTAATTAAGAACGAGATATGACCCATCTGAAAACAATATTTTGAGCAATACAATATGTAGGATTGGATTCTGCATGGTACTAATGGTGGAGCCGCACCTCCCTCCCCCCACCCCGCCGCTTAATTTTCTTTCCGATTTTTTACTATTGTGTTGTACACTTTTTGCTGGGTTGATTGAATTTGTCCGTCGCAAAAGGGACGAAACGTCAGCAGTTTTTACATGTACACAAGGGCGCCCTTACATAAGGCTATTGGGGCTGAAGCCCCCCCCCCCCCTTGCCCAATTTTGCCCTTTTTCTTTGCCCTTTTTTTCCCGTTTGGTAGACAGAAACATGAAGTAAATCCATAAAAATAAAAGCAAAATTCTTTAAACAAAGGCTTTTTAAAGACTCTTCGAGGGTCCGTAAAACTGATTTCCCAAAAAAAAAAACGTCATCAATAAATGCGACGAGAGCCCCTCCCACTTTTTTTTTTTTTTGTTCTGCGTGAGCCCTTGTACATGACATTGGTTACTAAATTTTGTTTTTAAACTGTAAATTTTTGTAAATTGTCAAGTGCGTCAAGGCTAGAGGTACGAAAGAAGGGTCCTCGTTGCTGGCACAGTAATGATCGAATTTGTTCGAGTCAGTCCGTAATAATGACTTGCCCAGTTTGTGGCTACTTTTGCTGTATACGAAATTCCACTGTCGTGTTTTATGATTGTCTTACCACGAGTTAAACAGAGGCAGGAGCACCATGAAGGAGAGCCCGTGTGCCTCGACGAAGTGTCCGTGATATAAGAATAAAAATTAAAAAAGCCAAGCAGTGCACAAGCAAACAAAAAGCACGATGTTTCGAGGTTCTTTCACATCGTCATCAGGTGCTCCAAATCCACAAAAGTTTCGTCAACCTGTCAAAAAATACAGTTCATAAGAGCGTCAGCGTAGGGTAGTAAAATTTGGTTTAAAGCTGGAAGTAAAACAAAGAAAACCGATTAAAAAGAACCTAAGCTTAACCTTGACAAAACAGGTAAGCAGTAGGAGAACCAATCGACCTCACCCCTGCGAATGCAGAGAAGTGTAGTAGAAATGCATTCGCAAGGGTGAGGTGGATTGGTTCTCCTAATGCTTACCTGTTTTGCCCAGGTTAAGCTTAGGTTCTTATTAATCGGTTTTCTTTGTGTTATTTCCAACTTACAAATTTTACTACCCTATGCAGAAGCTCTTATGAACTGTATTTTTTTGACATGTTGACAGAACCTTTGTGGAGTTAGTAAACCGGATGACGTGGTGAGAGCAGGGGCTTATTAACCCATGTTGTGGCTCCTCATCTAGACATGGGCCCTTCATCCCCTTACCCTGATATGGGGCCCCTCATCTTAAGACAAGGTTCCCTCTCCCTGATATGTGAGCTTCTCACCCATTACCCTGATACGGGGCTCCTCATCCTAATATGAGGTCCCCTCACCCTGATATGGGGCTAAGTCACCCTGATATTGTCTCAGGCAAAATGTTGTGAATGCGATAAAAGAGAAACTATAGATCAGTGGTTTTCAACCTATGGGTCGCGGGCGTCCTCTCGGGGGTCGTGATACATAAGCAGGAAAAAAATTATTTTACTTTTCTAAAATCTTTTAATCTTAAAATTTATTTCCCTTAAATTTAATCATTAGTAAAATTAATTGATTGTAAAGTACTTTTATCTCTTCTAAAATCTAATTCTAATTATGTAATATACTATATTGTACAATTCCATAAAATACTAGGGCTATTTTTTTTTTGTTTTTTTTTGAGAAATGACGACGTTTAAAATGCTTAAAATGCAAAAAAAAAAAAAAGTTGGCTTCCCGGGGCTCTGTACCGGATCCCGCTACGGGAGCTCACAACGCTCCCCAAGACCCCCTAGTTGTAAAACCGACGGGCGAAGGAATTTACTTGGAGGGTTGGGGTGGCGGGAAAAAAATTTTTTAGGAGGGTGGGATCGCGGTTTGAAAAAGGTTGGGAACCACTGCTATAGATGCAATACTGTGTAGCTTTCTACTATGCCAGGAGGAACGATAAACTATCCTGAGTGTAAAAAAGAATAAATCCTTTTTTTAAATATTAAAATTGCTTCAAAGCAACAGTGGAACAGTTGCCAATAGTGCAAAAAAACATTATTTGCATAACGATAATTGCATTGTTGGGGGACCCCGTTTGGGCCCCTACTTCGCTGGAGGCCTGAGGCAACTGCCCCAACTGCCTCGTGGGTAATAAGCCACTGGACCGTGAAAGTACCTCGAAACTTCATGCTTTTTTTATGTTTGTGCACTGCTTGGACTTTTTTCTTTTTTCGTTCATCATTACTTACGGCGTGTTCCATCTCTCGTTTATGGACGCGACCCCACACAGCCAAATGTGGCACGACTGGTTGTAACTATTTTTGGGATGACCCACGTTAAAAATACGCTGAATAGGGTTTTAACCTGGTAGATGAGTGTGAAAAAAAAAATGCCACTCGTTCTGCGAGTCCGGGAATGCGGCACCTCCGCGTGCAGCAACGTTTCGAGCGTGTAGCAGTGAAGCAGATAGCATCTTCAAGCCGCCAAGGCCAACTGAGGTAGAAATCGCGCGTTTCGCCTCCTGACTCAAGGCCAGTTCACGCGCATGCCAGAAAGTTAACGGCTTTTAGCGTTACTTTGCTAAAATAAGAATCGGACAATGTTGAATTAAATGGCCTGGATCTATAGGGGAAAACCCACACATTCTCTCCCAGACGATCTTGTGACAAAGGATGGAATATGAATAGTCACAACATGGACACTATACCATGTCCTACAGACGTGTATGCATTTATTAGCTCCTAATAGGGTTAACTATTGGTTTGGCCCATATTCTCAAAAAAGGTTGTTTAGGTTTCTTTGTGGAAAAAGTACGATTTGTCATGTGCAGTTGTAGCACTTTCAGGCTGTTTTTTACTTTCGTTTTCCCCCCACCACAATATTTTCCCATGGATGCATCGCCTCCTGATCCCCT
>JAHWFP010196562.1:0-15289 GCA_023313725.1 Lithobius niger | reverse complement strand
CAATATACTGAATAAAAATCAATTTTGATACAGAAAAGGAATTGGAATGATTGATGCATTAGAAAAAATTAATATAATGTAACAAATAGAAATAGAAAGAGACGATGCCCACCCAAATACTCAAGCGGCAGATGTTAAGTGGAAGTTACCACCATTATTACAGTTGTTTTTTGCCGCATGAGGGAGGAAAACGGATTACCCGGAGGAAACCCTCGTGCAACGGTCGGGACACAACCGGAGAAAAACCCGTAAATATATATACTTCCCATCATCAGAATCGAACCTGGGCATAGTTGAAGCATAGTTGGGCACATTTCAGGTACTTGGGGAAAAATAATAATGCGGTACAAAAGCTTAAATTGTGTTGAAATCGTGAGCAATGACCCACCTCACAAAAATTAACTCATGTAGGAATGCCAGCTAAGCTGCTTTCAATGCAAAATCTGACCCTCGATAACGTTGTAAATGTGTTACTAGTTACTAGCTAGCTACTAGTCCGCTCATCCCCACGTTAATTTCCATAGGGTGATTATTCATCGATACCGAGATAACGGGAAGGCTTCTAGCTATGAAATTGGGTGGAGTACAATACAAACTGCGTACCTTTTATGGTTTGGAGCCTGGGGGCGTAACGGGAATGGTGTGGGAGGGCGCGTAAGTACGAAAATATTGATATAACCATTGTTAGTATTGTCGGCATCGTCTCTCATTGGACGGCCAAAGTTCGGACAATGAGAACGTGTACACTGACGTGCGTGTTTAGACACACACTAGTATATCACGATAAATCTAAACAACGTTGCAAAGAAATTGTATTCACGACCAATTCACGAAAAATAAACCAACTGTAATAACAAAGTCAAAAACTGGTAAAGAGGCCACCAAGTTGAGAGTGGTTCGGCCCTTCAAACGAGTGATACCAACACACCAAATTAACTAAATAAAACAAATTACAACAAAATTAAAACCAAACCAAAAACCTATAAAGAGGTGATTAAGTAAGAATGGTTCGGCCTATAGGCGAAAGATAGTAGCAAATTGTTGAAAACCAATTTCTTGTTGAAACGGCACTTTATTACACATCTGCACGGTAGAGGAGTTGAGTCAATACACAATTAAAAAAAAAAGGAGTGATATCATATCAAAAACCAAAACTGGTTAAAGGGGCTGCGAAGTTCCGAATGGTTCGGCCCTTCAAAGGAGTGATATCAACACACCAAAACATTCGCCAACCAAATAATACTTTGGACGTTGAATGAAAACTTGAACATTGCTACCGAAAGTAGCAATGTTCCACTTTTCATTTAACTTTCGAACTATTAAGCGGTGCGATTAACTTGGCAAATGTTTTGGTGTGTTGATATCACTCCTTTGAAGGACCGAACCATTCGGAACTTGGCGGCCCCTTTAACCAGTTTTGGTTTTTGATATGATAAATATCAGCTACCTTTAGCATTGCTGATGTCTCTCTACCGTAACTCCGCTTGGGCGTACATTTGTTAAGTATACCGTTTGTATTGGGTCCACAAACATTACAGAAAATTTTAATAACTGCTGTGTTATTTATAACGCAAAACAATTGTGTAACTCGCATTCAGCTAGTGTAGATGTACGTACAAAAGAGTACACTATCTCCAATACATTTAGTTACACTGTAAAATAATAATTGACGTATTTGATTATTCAAGATTGCATTACTGTTTTTTATTTAAATTCAACTAACTTGTAAGAATTACTCAAGTTAAAAAAATTATTGGTATGCTTCGAATATTGACAGTTTTTCCTAACAGGATAGGTGCACTGCACGTGGACAGCAAGTCTAAACGAGCCTAAACACGTTTCGAATGGGTACGCGACAATTTGGTCCCGCCGATTTGGTCCCTAACAGTTTGGTCCTGCCTATTTGGTGCCGACAGTTAGGCCCCCCTCCGATTTGGTCCACGGGCAATTTGGTCTCAGGTAAGAAACTTTTTTGGTTTATACATTTTTTAAAGCTTATGTCTAAGGGAAGGTGGGGGGGGGGGACAACTTACACCATAATGAAAGCCCAATACTGCATGTTTAAAACATTTTGTGCACAGTAACAAAGTTTTAATTAAAATTTAGGACAGCCATTTGGCTAAGTGGCGGCGGCCAGGGGAGGAGGGAGGTATACACCACAAATATGGCCCAGCTATGTTCTTTTTTCTTATTAATTTATTGCATAGCCTCATCATCAGTAAGATTTAGTTTCTCATGATATTGGCACGACACGTCTGTAAAAAGTTGTACAACAACTGGTTGTGTAAAAATTAATGTATGATTTGGTTGCTACTCCATTAAAAAGTTGTGTGTATAATCAATCACGGCGAAAATCAATTATTTCGCGATCAGCATAGGATGACACAATGACTCGAATTTTGTTGCCAGCTTGTTCCTAATTTCTTTGTTTAGGTGCTGGCAGAATGCCTTCCACATACTGTTCGTATGCCAAATCTCGTCCCTGTTGTGCACGTCTCAACCCATCGATGAAGCACCAAATTCAGGGAGGATAAACGTCAAATTCCATCTGCAATCGTCGATGAGCTGCGTTTGAATGGTTATTGGTTCGATCCTGTTTGCCAAGCATCCGACTGTAAACGTTCCAAAGTGCTGGTGGGAACCGAGTCGTACAGCATCGGCGATTTCTTCCAAATGGTATTACCAAGGTAGGAGTCTTCAAGCAAGTTGAGAACAGGTTCTAGATCTTCAGGAACTTCCTGAGAAGTGCACCAAAAGCAACGTCAAGATCTTCAGTAGGGACGAATGCTAATGCCATAATCATGCGCGCCTGTAGTAAGAAAAGCGGATCAACGTTATAGCGGGCAAGGAGACCTGCAGTCGCCATTTTTTTCTGAAGTCTTTCATTAAGTGGAACAGGCATCCATCTAGCGTATCCTCTGGAAAATGTTCACAAGTCAAGTTCAGAACTGCCATTTCGAAGTCAAGCAAGATGGAAGAAGGTTTGAACTGCAGCCAGCTTTCTTTCATGATCCCAAAAAGTCGGTAATACGTTGACTGCTGCTTGTTTGGGAGAAGAGCATAGAGAACAGGGAACACATAGCCAACTCTACATACACTTGTTCAAAGAAGGGCGGAGAAAGATTGAACGCACCGTCTAAGACTTCTTCCATTTAACGACGCCAGGTTCGATGACTGTCACACCCAAACAAAACGTGACTAGTGCTGCCAGACTGCTGGGAGCAGGCAAAAATATGGCACATCTCGTTCGAATTCGTTGGATGGTTTTATGAATGGTGTCCTTTTTTGGCATCTGGCCCATGGTTGCTTGATCGATCCTTGAATGTCATGGTTTATAATTTGAGATGGCTGTTCCATGGTCTCTTGCGCTCGTCTCTTTACTGCAGTTCTGACTTTGAATTGTGGCTAAAGTCAGAACTGCAGTAAAGAGACGATCACAAGAGACCATGGAACATGGCCCTGCAGCATTGCTACCGTGGGTGTGATGGCAAGGCGATTGGTAATGACGTCATCCAGATCGGTGTGAAATCTAGCATTGCACTTGTCTGAAACTCTATTAGCACGTATCCAAAACTTGATGCCGCAATCTGCATTTGGTTTCTGAAACGTGAACAAAAATCCTCCATCAACCAACATCTGCCGTCCTCTCTCCGTTTTTTACGTTGATCGCCATTGATTGAAAAGTAGAGTCCTGCCTGTCAGGCCCTACCAATTTTCCCTTGCTCTTTATACCCTACGCTAACTTGAAATATGTGTAAAATTTGCGTAACCTTAAATGGAACCAAAATGAATTTTTGTTGGGATAAAATTGCAGACAAAAGTTTATTTAAAACTTGCATTATGTAAAAGTTTTTAATATTTTTTACCAAATCCTCACCCCAATCACCCCAACACACAAACGTTCAGTTTGAGAGGCCATGAGAATCTCTTAAACCATTTCCGAAACTCATTCAGGAATGTCAGGCAAGGCCAACAGGAACTGAAGAGGAGGAAGAGGTGACAGCAAATATTTTTAAAAACAGCATTGGGCCTTTTTTGTTGAGTTTGCCGGCCCCCCCCCCACCCCCCAAAAAAAAACCTTATGTTCTTTAAAAAAAAATTATATGAAAAATATATATTTTTTTGTAATTTGAAAAAAAACTTCACATACAGAAAAACCTTAAAAAAAACATTAATTCCCCGACACCAGATTGTCCTTGTACCAAATCGGCTGGGGACCAAATTAGCTGGGACCAAATAGGCAGTACCAAATCGGCTGGGGACCAAATTGTCTAGGACCAAATAGGCCGGACCAACTTGGCGGGACCAAATTCGTCCTGCACCGTTTCAAACATAGTGCATTTTAATGTCATTTAGAAAGCGTGTCAAACCTAACTCGGTCAATCTAATGCGATCAATGTCGCTAAATATTTTGATTGATCAGTGGGAATAAGTTAAACAAAGACAGAAGCACGGAACGATCGACCACTATGTACGTTATACAGTAGATAAGGTTTCATTTTACAATATTCTATAAAACTACTACGTATACAATATTTTTCAAGCAGTGGCTGTAACTAGGAGTCCATGGTGCACCCTGCAGGTATCAGTGATGAGCGATATGAAACGACTTAAACATGCAATTATAATGCCAAGTTGTCTTTGTCTGGTCTGAGTTTAGCCATCGCTCATTTTACTCATTCAGTTGTCGGCACTTCATTTAAGAGATGTACTTGTGATGTTTGTGAGTATTTCACACAGACACACACACACAAGTACTGGCACATGCACACATTCATGCCTGCACGCACGCACATGCAGTGACCCCATCAAATGTAGCGTCGTTCGTCTATTTATGTTATCACAGACTTGTAAAGTTATTACTGTGCATCTTATATGCTGATGGCCAAGATCCCAACCATTGATCCATCTAATTTGTTTGCTTGTTTGCTTGTAATTTGTTTGATTCATCTAATTTCGCATGTGACCTCTCTGCTCATTATGTATTTCAGAATGCATGATACCAACCAACAGCTGCTACACTATTATTTTTTTTATTAACTTCTAAATTAATAAAAAAAACTTCTCTATTTTCTATTAACTTCTCTTTTTATATACCTTCTAAACTCTTGCATGCAACGTCACCACGTACTGACAATCACGTACTCGTCAAATAATTTAGAGGAAAAAGCCGCAATTCTCGTTCACATAGACTGTTAAAAAAAGTGGTTGTAACCTAGTATGCCTATATACCTACATTTTATCAGAACTTTATGGTTATCCTGTCCATGTGTTTGTGTCTTTGAAGAAGGAGAATTGTGGCACTTTGGTTTTTATTTACAAAATTTCATAATGCAGATAGAATTGCCAATACGTGACAATATTGCATGCAGAGTGCTTAAATTACGTTAATAATACATTCATGATGTTTGATGTACTGAAAGAAAGAATGCACAAAGAGAATAACTTACGAAGTCACTGATTTACTAATATAGGGTGTAGGCCTATAAAAAGCCTACAGGCCTGCTTTTTTAAAATGGGTTTATGGACCATCCATTGGCCACTGACTAACGAAATACTATTAATCGAGCATTCAACTCCCTCGACTTGGTCTTCAGACACATACTAACCAATCCTTATAATTCACAGAAATGTGAACAGAATTGCCAGATTTGAACGCTGGTACAACCTTTTTCCTCTCTCCACGGCACAGCGTCAAAAATTTATTTAATTTTGTGATCTTCAGCAATTATATTCATTTAGTCTACTATAAACTGAATTTAAACAAATCAAATTGGCTTACCCCAGACAATCCGTAGCTGATATTAGTGAGCGCGAAACTGGAGATGTTCCACATTTCGTCTATAGTCATATAGCGGAGTAAATCATGTGGTCTGTCATACGTTACGTTTCCTAAACGTTCTTTGAGCAAAACTGGCGAAATTGCTGGGTTCTTTAATGATGGCTCTGCGGGGCAAATTGTGACGTGTGGAAACGTCATTGTTGCCTTCCTCTGGTATTTAATGTCAACATTTGTCGGAGATTCTAATAGGTATGTAATGCAGTCTGTACATTGAATGATGCAAACAATCAGTGATGCCAGCCAAAGACATCCCCAAACAGCTCTTTTAAATTTGTTTTGTTTAGGATCACAGGCAGGAGTGAGAGCAGGCAGGCCGACATCTCCAAAATTTCGATTCGGTATTATGTTCCGTTGGTTTTTTAAACTTTGGTGAGAATACTTTATATCTGGCTTTCTCCATAAAACATTTCTTGATTGGTACGGTTTTCTTTTCGAGTAGAGTCCTCGTCTTCTATTATCGTTGTAAACGTAGGCAGACATGGGCGTCATCGGAATGGTAGGCCTGTAGGATGTTCTGAAGGAATACAAAAAAAGATTTATTCTTGATAACCTTCAAAGCTCAAAGTCTGAAACTATATGGTGTTACTACCAAGAAAAGATTTGACAGGAATCATGTGTTGACCTGTCTCGAAGTTCATCTCATCAATCTTGGTCTTAGCTTGTCTACTCTCGATGGCTTCGGTAAAAAAAAACAATTTGTATTAAATCACCAACATCGTAAAGAAACAAAAAAAATTTACTGCAATGGTACCAATAAAGTTGTTTAAATAAAAAATTCGTAGCTTAACGTTCAGTACAAGCGAAAATTTCTTTTCTTTTTCGGAAAAAAACATACCGAGAAAGGTCAAGTTTGATTGTTGCATACCAACACAGTCGAAATATTGTCTGTCTTTGACACTTTAAGACAAGACTAGCCTAGAGTTTTTCTTGTCTTGGCAGAAACACTGAAACATATATAGCCTAAAGTTAGCTTCCAACATTAATTTCTCTGTAGGATTTGAGCTATGAGATGGGAAACTATTGTTAAAACGTTCAACACATTCTCTAAGGGTTTCTTTTTTGATTTTAGGGTAAAGGGTTTACCGAGCGTTAACCACTCCTGGTCATCTGCCCGAAGCCCTAAGGCCCTATGGCTGCAAATTTTAGGTGTTTAACTGTAATAAAGTATCTAGACACACGCTAGTGTGTCGCGCCAAGTTAGGCAACAAACATCATATCATTTCAATTGTTAAAGTTGTAAACCATTGTAGCGCGACGCCATAGCCTCAGTGTCTAATATCCTGAAGCATAGTTTAGTCCCAGCTGCCAACATTGAGGAAAAATTTTACTATATCATAGCCTCCAAAAAGACTCGGTTTTTGGATGATGATCCAATGATTTCTTTGTGTATCGATGGCCGAGCACCCCAATGACGAACGAAATGGCAATGTAGAGGAAAAAATTAATACTCAATATAGCCTTCAAAAAAGGACAAAGTTTTTGGTTGGTTCTGCAGTAATCTATCGCCTCTGTGAAGAAAGCTCGAAGCAGGAATGGTTGGGATACTTTTGCACCCTCCCCCCCCCCCCAGAAAGTTTCACGAAATAACAGACCCGCCCCCCACCCCCACTTCCCACACCATAAGAAAGTACACAGGGAAGGAGTGAAAATGCTCCACCCCTGTAAAAAATCCTGAAAAAAAAGCTCATGTAGAGTAGGGGAAAAACACCAAACTCCAGGGGTTTATTTGAGTTATTAGTAGGCTAGACTACAATAAACTTAGAAAAAAATTCTGGTGTTATTATTAAAAATGAAACATTTGTACGTTAAACATGACTAAAATACGTTACAAAATGATGGATTGATGTCACTATAGGTCGTTGGGAACCATTTCCCATTTCCCATTTTCCTGTTTAACGAAGGCCAGCAAGGTGAACCGCACATGCACTTTTAATTACACCAGGTAGCATAATATGCCTTGTGCTTCAATTTACAACCATGATCGTAACCAAACAATTTTTTTTGCATCCCCCCCCCTCCTCCTCCCCGTTTGTATCGATGGGCGAACGAGCTGCCAATTTTGAGGAACAAATTTGCTGAATCATAGCATCCAAAAAAGACCCGGTTTTCGGACGATCCTCCAATAATGTTTTTTCACCACTATAAAAAAAAGCTCGAAGCAGGAATGGTGGGGATGCTTTTGCACCATACTCTCCCTAAAGAGTTACACGAACGAACAGACATCCCCTCCGTAAAAAAGCACAGCGGCATTGGGAGTGAAAATGCGGCATAGGGTGGACCCTGTTAAAAAAAAATACTCATATAGGAGTAGAGAAAAATGACAAACTGCAAGGGATTATTGGACGGACTGTTCAAAAGGGACTGTTTTTCCATAATTCCCCTACTACTGGTGGACCCTACTACGCAGGCCACCAGTAGTAGGGGAATTATGGAAAAACAGTCCGCCACCATTATGGAAAATCAGGAAATTATGGAAAAACAGGAATTATGGAAAAACAACCCGCCACCATCTTGAAAACCAAGATGTCACGCCATAGGCCACTGCCATTTTGAATCCAACTTGGCTGCCCCATGCGCCGTCGCCATTTAGAATCCAAGATGGTCATACCATGGCTACCACCTCTTGAATCCAAGATGGCTGCTTTCCGGAATTGACAATGTTATGCCACATTACGTGAGCCCCTTATGATGTCATGACACAACCTTACCCTCCATGTGATGTCGTTAACCCCATGTGATCGGAAGTGACATCATCACCATGCGACCAGAAGTGATGTCATCACCGCACGATTGGAGTGACGTCATTACGTGATTATTACTAAAACAAATTCATTAGATATAACTTTCAGTTTCTTTTTAGGGGAGGACAGTGTGTTTTCTCAGTGTGCCTTGAGCACCAATTATAAGGTTGAACTCCCACTACTGCCTCACTCTAGTGACACTACCCTCACATCACGCGATGTAACTGATGTAACGTGAGTGATGTAACTCACGTGCTATAACCGTCACCCATTAAGATAAAAACAGCTGCAACCATTCTTCAGTGCCATATTCCTTACCTAAATTTAAATTAAGTCCTTCACGCAGGTCCCTCTTATGGGTTAGTTTTAAGACCTTTAAACACCACAATGGCCCTAACCGCTTGGTTCCCAGGAAACCGTAAACCGCTTTTCGTTCTTGGACTTAGTTTATGTTGAGTTTGTGTGGGTGTCCGTTCCTGTTACAAAAGGACTTTAGTATAATTTGTGACTTGTGGTGTTCAATAATTAAGAATAAAGTCCATTCGAGGAAGAGGTTAGTCTGTAAATCGAATCACATCATCTACACGTCCAGGAGTTTCCTTCAGACAACTGAACAAAAGTAATTCGATGGAAAAACTTTTTCATGCGAGATGTGGGCTGAGGACTGTTTTTTTTTAACAGTAGGGTGTAACCCAACAAATTTACATGATGCCTTTGATTAACCAATCTTGACAAGTGTAAACTAACATTAACTCACTATATGTATTTCTCAAAAGGTTCTTTTTTCACAGGAAATGTTGCTGTAATATCAATCCCCTCTCCCCCGCAACGTGTCGTCCCTTTCTTGTAACACGACTGTCAAAAATGGAGTTGTCTTTCTGGTAAAACTCTCTGAGGGCAAATCAAAGAAAAAATTGTTTGATTCTAAGTCAATCGGAAGAAGAAGACTCCCACGAAGGAAACCACTACGACACCATCGAAAGACATGATACAAGCATAACCAAGAACGCAACTGAAGAAATTAATCAGCCATGAAAATAATATATAATTGATGATTGATGTTGCTGTCTTTTTTGGACATGAAGGCGGCGTACGATAGTCGATACGGATGATGTGGCCTGGGTCAACCATGCTCTGGCTGCACTTGGTGTCAGTAGAGGGTTGAGAGAAACAGTTATGGCGCTCCATGGGTACCCAGTTTTTTGCCACGTGCTTTGGCCTATTACTCAGTCCACTACCAGAGGCCTCCCGGGAGCTGTCTGAGTCCAGCCCTGTTTGCTGTGGCGATGAAAACTGTTCTCCAGGAGATGAGCCCCTTGGCTAATGTTGTTGCTTATACCAACGACGTGGCTGTCTGGGTTGTGGGGTCAGACTTGGATGTGCTGCTCTCTTCCTTGGAGAGAGTGGTCGCCAAGAGATTCCAGCTCTTTGTGGAAAGAGGTCTCGCTCTTTCGGCAGCCAAGACGGAGCTGCTAACTTTTTCGAGAGGCCCCCTTGTTTCTGGGTCCGTTGTAGATGGGACTTGTGTTCACTTCACACAGAGTGCGAGGTACCTCGGCTTCAGATTGGACCTCGTCTGACCTGGAGTGAAAAGACTGCTGTGGTTAAGGAGAGCATTGCCTCATGGTTCCGGATTCTCAGATTGCCAGCCAGTAACAAACTTGTTGCGCGCCACTCTGTGGTTTCGGCTTTTTACCGGATGTTTATCAGGCCATGTGCAGACTTCCACATTCCCATCCTGGCAAGGTCTAAGCAGGGGACCCAGAGTATCAAGGTCACTCTGGATGTGTGCCTGCGTGTCGTCTGTGGGTGTCTGCCATCGACTCCGGTTCTGGCACTGTTAGGAAATGGATCAGTAACCTACTGACATACATGCTACGGAGCTCTTGACCGGTTACTGCTTGTGTGCGATTGCCAGAGGCTCCTTCGACCCTTTGGCACAAGTGATCACTGACTATATGTCGCTGGGTCCCAGGGCACATGAATTACTGGGCTCGCCGGGTCTACGAGCAACCGGCTGGCTGATCTTCTGATTCCAACCATCCCCCATCCCCCATGCCCATGGGTGTGGTGTTAGGCGGCTCTGGCTGCTTTTGTAGATATAAAGCAGCCCAGCGCCACCCAAGTTTACTGTTATGCGTCGTTTTGTGCTGATCAGTGAACTGGGGTATTGGGGTTTGCATTCCAACTTTGCAGTTGGAGCGCAGTTACCATGGTCCCAGTCTGCCGTCTATTTTTATTGGAGAACTGAGGAAATCTCAGTAGCCCTGGATTAGGGTCTAGATATTAGTTTGCCCAGCTTTTCCGTTTTTTCAGATTCGGTGATGAGTGTCTCCTTCTTGACGAGGGGGTTCAGGTCATTAATGTTGTGCACCCAAATGCAATTGGAATTGAGTCGAAACTGTTCAGTGCCCGGCAATGAGGTACTGATGTTTCAGTCTCGTGGACCTCCACGCAAGTGGGAGCGTTTGGGAAAGAGGTGGCAGATGCCTTAGCCAATACTGGTAGAGTTTTAGGAGCCACTGTTAATAGGGTCAAGTTCGCTCTGACCCCAAGAGATTTGCATCCGCTTACTACTTCAATCTTTCGGAGTGACTGGGCAGTTAAGGTGGGAGACTGGGCTCACTGGCCGTGTGCTAGAGTATATCCGCCCCACAGTCTCTTCACCGGAGCTCCTTGGCCACTGCCGTGGAGAGATGCTCGACTACTCTCGAGGCCACAGACCGGGCATATGCTGTTGGAGGCGTATCAGTTCCGTATGGGTTGGTGTAGGGCTCCGACTTGTTGCTGCAGTGCTGCCGAAAAGACTGTGGAACATTTCCTGCTCTCCTGCCCGCGCTAGGCATCTCACCGGCGGCCCCTCTTGTGTGGCACTGGGATGTCTGCAAGATGTGTTAGGGTCTCCCACATAGGGTCTCCCCAACATAGAGAATACGCTGCAGTCAGTTCGGGCTGTGGCCAGTTCGGGCTGTGGCAGAGTTTTGTACGGTTTGTGAACTGACTGGTAGGAGGCTCTAGGAGGTTTAGGATTTGTGGTCTGTTCTCGGGATCCAGTGTGGTTGGGTTGGTGCCCTCTGCAGTCTCACGCTCATACCCAATGGTTCTTGGTATTTGATGGTATAGTGTATAATGTGTAAGGTGTGGAAGTGTGCGATAGCGTAGTCCTAGGTGAGCATTACGGCAGAGCGAACGGCTTATGGCCATGTAAGCTATCAATAAGTAAATCAAATCAAACAACCAAATAGTGTTCTAGCAGCATTTAAACAAAAGGTGGTAGGCTAACATATTGTCCAGAATAGGCCCTTATAAATTTCGTGGTTGCTGAACGAGCCACGATAGTGCTCACACTAACCTGGTCGGCACTGACTGTCACCGTCTGTGGTAGCGATTCCCTTTCCAGTCACCAACCAAAGTTGGGTGTCACAGTTTACTCATTATTACCACCAAGAGAAAGTAGCCATTGAGAAGGGAAAACAGCCCTTACCTGAAACGTCTTGACTTCTGGGTTTTGAAAGCTCGGGGTACTGAAATCGCTGACTTTTGGGCAGCAGAGAACAATATACAGACAAGACGAAATCAGTGTGGAATTTTACAGCTGTGGGTTAGAACTAGCTGTTCGTGTTGGATGATGTAATCATGTCTGAAAATAGCAAACGTAAAATCAATAATTTTGTAATTTCATGCAGGTTATTTATTCCAGCTACGTTACACGTTATGCTGTTCACCCTATTTACCTATTGTGTGTTGGATGATAGAATGATGTATGAATAGCAAGTGCAAAATCAATATTTTTTTTTTTTATTTCATACAAGTTATTGCTTCCAGCTTCGGTTCACGCTACGCAGTTCACCCTATTTACCGTGAATATAAGTAGATAGTTGATTAGTATAATTAGGCTCTTTTAACTGTGCGATATTCGCACAACCATCAGCAAGTAAGCCGATTTAAAAAGGGACAAATAGTTTTTTTAATGTGCATTTAAAAAGCACTCGACTCTCTTCAGTCTCTACGTTAATAAGACTACCCCAAACCAGCTTTCATTTTTTTTTTCGTATTCCAGGTCAATGTAAACCTACCTGCGTTCATTGCATTCAAGAGCAAACACGAACATCACGACTTTGAGTAATTTTTTTGAAGCTATGAAAGAAACTTGTTGATCCGTCTTGTTGACCTAGCTGGGCACCTTCATATATTATTATTATGTCATTCTTCATGTTGGGTCCCAAGCGACTTTAGAATCCCAGGCAGTGGGCAAGTACATAGCTAACCAGGCTGTCATAGTTTAAGCGGAAAAAATGTACAATTATCTGTGGAAGGAAAACCGATACAAGTAGTGTAGTTACGTCAAACTTGTGCACTTTAACTGGAGTTTCTTCCGTCAACCGGCTGGCATAGAATTACGTCAGGTCGTGGTTTGGCCACTTTTAAAATATGAAGTTCGATCTGTCCTTCATGCTGATCTGTCCTATATGCCAGGAAAAATTGAATCCAACTATTCATGACAGGCTGAATCCAATTATTCATACAGTACAGCTTGATGCTGTAGCTTGCATTCGTCATCACGTTCTGGCTGTTGGGATACGTGATCCTGGTGTATCTCCAGATGGCCCAGACTTGCCTGACACATAGTAATCTGCTCTCAAGTGGTGTTGTGCCAGATGCATCTCTGCTCTGTATACAGTTTGATTCAAAAGAAGTCAGAAGTGCACAATTTCAAACACAAAATCGACGTTTCGACCAGACGCCAATAAATTATCAATGAAAAAAAACCAAAATAAAACCCTTAAAACTGCATAATTCTTCTGCAGCAAACAGCCAGAAGAATACAAACAAAACTGTCCACGTCAAGACAAACAATTTAAATTTTTTTAAAGTACAATTTAAAAGTATTTTAAAAGTAGGAAGAGGAGAGTGACTTCTTGGTGCTGAAAGCACAAGAAGAAGTGGCGACTATTGCATACAGTCAGAGTTTTATTTACATACTTCTAGTAGTACAAGAGTCAAGCAGTAATTTCTAAAGTACTCTGGTGCATAAATTTGGTAATAGAGAATGCTCTGAGCAGTACTAATCATTCTTGAATTTATTGTCTACATTAACACGTTTGGATACATAGAATTCCTTCACTACAGGAAATCATAACAAACCACTCATATTCCGTACTTCCACTAATAGTACGAGGATATACCTAAAATTGTGCATTTTTATCATAAAAGCATGAAATTTGGCAGGAATGTTGTTTACATCAAGTTTGAATTTTAGGTGTTGTAGGCATTCTCCTAAACTGCTATGAGCCGCCATATTGGAAAATGGCAGCCTAATAGTCGAAAATTGTGCATTTTTATCATAAAAGCGTGAAACTTGGCAGGAATGTTGTTTACTTAGAATTATTAAGAATTTCAGTGTTGTAGACATTTTCCTCAATCGCTATGAGCCGCCATATTGGAAAATGGCGCCCAAATTACTTGTTTTCCATAACTCTGAAAAACAGCCCGAAATGGACATGTTTAAGATTTTCTGAAAAGTGGCGATCTATTATTTCCATCAATCCTAATCGAAATTGTTTAACCTAAACAGCGACCGTCCTACACTCAGATAAAGGTGAAGAGGTAATGGCGTAAGTGGCGAACGCGTATGATGATTATTCGAATTTAAAGTGCTCTTGCGAGCCCTCTAATAGCCCGAAATGCACATGCTTAGGATTTTCTGAAAAGTATGGATCTTTTCTTTCCTTCATTCTCACCCGTTTTGAAGCTCTCAGTCCTCTTAAAACAATACAGCACGACGGGATCGCAACAATGAAAGAGGACGAGGAGTGCTGGGATCCGTGGCGGAGGGCTGGGATCCTGGAGTGCTGGGACTCCACGTGGATCCCAGCCCCCGTTTGTGTTAAATGAAAAGTGGATGAAAACAACAAATGTAATAAATTTACTCACACAAAAAAAAAAAAAACAACGTTCAACAATTCACGTTACTCACAACATTGCAACCGCTGCTTTACAAACGTTGGTTTCCATTAAATGACAAAAAGGAATAAAGAAATCGAACAATATGGAACAATTTTTGAAAACAACACCACCTCAAACTTCAAAAAAATCGTTCAAGAATTCATGTTAATTTCAACATTGCAACAACTTTCAAAGTTAAACTTTGCTCTTTTTGTTGCGTGTAGCATTGCGTCTTAACGAATATTTTACACAAACTTTCTTTCTGGCTAAACGCAACAATGTATTCCACTCGCGCTCACTTGCGCTCAACAATGTACGTCAGACTGATAGCTTCAAAACGGGTGAGAAGAAGGATATCGGCTGCTTTCCTCATGCTGGAATCCAACAATAGATCGGGCGCTGCGCGTCCTCGACATTGTTAGATCCCAGCACTCGGAAAGCGGGCGATATCCTATACATCCTAACCGAAATTCTTTAGCTTAGATAAGACTACAAATATGAGCATTACAATGGCACTTTGAAATTGAAACTAGCCGCTACACCAATTACAGCTACACATTTAAACGGGTGTAAGACAGTCCCTATCTAAGCGAAACAATTTTCGGCTAGGATTGATGGAAAGAATAGATCTCCACCTTTCAGAAAATCAGGAATGGTATTGTGCAGTACAAAAGTCCTACAAAAGTGTTTGTTCCATATCACCATGCCATCACTCCTGCATTAAAGAAGTTAGAAGGAACGGAAAAATTCAACCTTATCT
>JAHWFP010196560.1:0-11322 GCA_023313725.1 Lithobius niger | reverse complement strand
ACTGAAAGTTCAGTGTTAAACGTTACCGCCCATCCCTTTCTTCAATATTATTAATAATAATATAATAATAATATGTTGTTCTATAGTTTGTTCCACATTATGTTCGCGGGAAAGTGATTGTATGATGCCGTGTTTCCTTCCACTACGAGTGCAGAAACCACGTAAGTGTCCCATTCGTATACTTTAACAGTAACTGTGTAGAGTCTACACGTGTGATATTCACACATTTTTGCACTCGTAGTGCAAGAAAACGTGACGCCATACAGTCAGTCTCGTAAAACATAACATGGAACAAACTAATAGTACTAAATAGAACAACAGTAAGAAAGAACAGAATACATTGAAGTAACATGTAAAGAGTAAGCTACCTTCTCGGCGTTCCTGAAACGATTACGGGAGGCCTCGGTATAAAGTTAATCCTCTCTTCCCCCAAAGCTAACATAAAGCCAAAACGGCTTGTTCAACCGTCCACTTTTTCATAACGCTGGATTGAACGGACATGCACCGTCTGGTAGTAAGAAATTTGCCATGAATCTTACAGATTACTTCCCTTTTTTCCCCTTTCCTCTGGGAAAACATCTTGTAAACAACGTAAGCCCCCATTGTAGACGTGGACCAAATTCCGCAGCCCCTAATCAATCACGAGCACCCCATTTCATTAGTTGCATTCCAAACCAATTTATCACGGCCACTCCCGACCACCAAACAGCTACTGCAAAATTTCGTGGCCATTTATTCGCTCGGGTTTTGTGATGCGGATCAGGTTTTAGTAGTATAGAGAATGGAGATCTTTTTTTGTTTGCGAGCGAGTTTCCTATTTTCTTAGGGCGATAAACGGCAGTTTTCTCGAAATACTGATACCATCATAATTTTGAAATACCATCCATTCCTCATTTATATATTTCTGCTCGCGCAACCCTGATCTGCTTACTTTCCCACAATACTGAAATAATTTCCGTGAGCTTTCCAGGTTTTCCATAGTAGTTGAACCCTGCGACCAGCGAGCGGCCTCCCGGACGTTGGCTTCTCCCACGTACTTTCAAGAAGTCAATTTCCAGGCTATTTACCGAAATGTCAGAAATGTTTATATACATTTTACTAGTAACACTCGTTTATTAGGGCTCAGTTAGTGCAGAAGAGGAGCCCGATTTAATAAAGATTTTTTTTTACCACATTGTCTTAACCAAATAAGTGTATTACACACTTATAGGACTAGGCCTAAAAGTGTGGCTATGTTTTTTTCCTGAGTTTTCCCTGAGTTGCAAATGCAGTTTAAATTCCCTGAGTTTTCCAGGTTCTCCAGGTTGGTGGGAACCCTGCCTCATGTTACTGATCTTGTTACTGATCTTGTCCTGATAAGTGGTTTAGTGGCAATCACCTTCTCCAGAATTGTGCAGTTAGTTACAGTACTTCCTATTTTAGCACCGGACAGCTAATTTACACAGGTCTCTTTTACAGGCCGAGATGTTTTCCAGCTAAACTATTTTTAATGGGTCTCTTTTTAGTGCTGGCCTATTTTGTATGGTTTATGCTCATGCACTAAATGTGTATTGCAGTTTACGGCAGGGAACAGGAAATAACTGTATGCTAGGGAGATGCCTCCCAAGTGGTTTGAAATACTCAGGGCGTGTTTACAGTTTCAAAGCAGCGTGCACCAATGCTTCTGGTGTAGCTTTAACTTGATATAGGAATTAATTTATTCTCTGAATTGGGTGTGTGTAGTTGCATTTGCGTAGTTCGTCGTTAGATGGCCCAACGTCTGTCTTTGTACTGCAGTGGCGTAACTTGAAAATAGGAGGCCTAAGGAGCCCTAAGGAGCCCAATGGAGGCTACCTCCTCCCCACCCCTTCATAAAAAAAATCAAGTTTCTGTAAGCCACTGTTGGACTGCGTAGCTGCCCCAGCTTCCTAAAATCGGCGACAGAGTGCCTTTAAAGGAGGTACGTTGGCCATACAAGCAAAACTCGATTTTGTTGGCGTTTCGATAAAATTTTGCAGTATGCTTTCACAATACACCAGTAATTCAATGATTATATGCAACAAAGTAATACTTAAAAGTGTTACTCGCACTCTCGACACTCGCACTATCCCCTGCTCACGTGGACAGTCTGCCTACCCTTCTGTGATGTCACCATACTAGAGAAGTTGCCGTTCCACGCTGTTCCGTTTATAAATCATGTACGCGAGAGCTTGCTCAAATGATGGCTGCCTACTTAGATTGCTACGCTGTTTCACAACTTCACACTGCTGCAACAGTAAGTTTCGATGCCCTATAGGTGAATGCCACTACGATTAAGATATTTGGCAGTTTTTTTCAAACTTTTAGCACACCACGTTTACTTGACTGTGGTGTCAAGGGAAGCAGTTGACAACCAAGTCAACAACAAAGTCAACAACTAATCGTGCGAGAGTCGCGTGACGCTTGAAAGTCAACGTCAGTTTGATATTCTCTTGAAGTTTGGAAACACGAAACGGCCCACATTGCTTCACCTGCTTCAGAAAAATTGTAAATGCTCACGCTTAAGCGTTGAGCATTATGAAAGCTTTTCTTTCAAGCGCCGAGTATCACGCGTCAAAATCAACTTTATAAACGTGGCCTTACAGCGCACTGTTACCAGGCAGTATTTTTTTTTTGAAAGTTAATTCAGCCATCAACGATTAGCCAGTAAAACAAAATCGACGTGCCACTGCACTACATTTAAATAAACCCGGATGCGAACCTATTTACGTTGCCTTTTGGGCTTATATGTCAGACTGCCTGAGCGGAGAATTGAACCTACGACCTTAGCAACCAAATGCCGCCGTCCTACCTCTGAGCCATATACTGACACGGCCCCTACCACCGAGACATACTGATACGGTAGGACCTCGGCATTGGTTTCAAAGGTCGTGGGTTGAATTCTCTGCTGAGGCAGTCTGACATTTAAGTCCAAAAGGCAACGTAAATAGGTTTGCACCCACCGTGTTTATTTAACCCTTCTTTGAACCCCATTTGGCTTTCGGTCCTGTTTAATAAATACATTTAAGTGCGTGTTCCTCTCGAAATGAACCTCCATTACTTTGTGTGTTTAGTAAAAAAAACTTTGTGATTGGACTTGCTGACCACAATTTGAAGTGTGACAACAGTGAAGTGTACATAAAATTACATAGTAGGCTTGAAATGCATAAACAATGGGAGTCTTACAAATCTACCCTCCTATATAGTGCTTCCACTTACAGGTAATTTTTCCACTTTTAGGTGAAAAATGCTCTTGAAAGGAAAGACGAAATATTAAAAAGAGAAAAAATGAGGAATTCGGGTTTTATTTGCAAGTTGCAATTTTTTTCTAGTGCGCTCGATTTTCTCCATCTAGACCCACCATTTCTAAGCTTCTACTCCAACAAACGCATGTTAACATTTTAAGCCCTTACTCAACCCCAATTTACAATTTGGTTAGAGTTTATTTCTCATCTGTTGTTGGTTTATTAAAGCTAAAATCACGGAAATTGCGGAAGTACTAATTTACACAGTACATCACTTCTTGCAGAAACGGCAGGAGGACTAACTCCAATAAAAAAAAGTAGTCATTTGAATACTGTGTTCAATTTGCGACAATAGGTGGTGCTACTGTGCCATTGAAACGGGCTCATAATTTTTTTATGAGCCCGTTAAATATTAAATTTAGTGTTGTAATAAAAGGAAATTAAGTAAGGGAAGTAAGAAATGAAAATGTTATATTTACTCGGGGAAATTCTGTATTTGAGAAGTAGAAGCACTGCTCCTATTATGTCAGTGGGGAGAAATTATGTGAAGGCAAACCAAGCGGTGCTACATAAAAATACAAACAACGCTTCGAAAATTATCAATTTTCGTCTTCAGGTTAGCAATAAAATTAAAGCATGGCAAAAGCCACTAAGTCAACTTATATTAAAAGCATAAAACAGTCATTTAAAACGGACAAAAACCACCAATTTCTCCCCTCAAAAGAGGCAGAAACGGCAGCCGAAAAGGCAGCAGAAACGGCAACGATCCACCTGCTCCGTTGTGATGCTACAAAACCGTGGCGTAACTACAATGAGGCAGAGGAGGCAGCCGCCTCCGGGCCCAACGACTTGGGGGGGGGGGGGGGCATCACTGACCCTAATTAAAAAAAAATTTTAACCACAAAGATAACCACCGTGTGGCTGTTACTC
This sequence comes from Lithobius niger, assembly GCA_023313725.1. Classification (NCBI taxonomy): domain Eukaryota; kingdom Metazoa; phylum Arthropoda; class Chilopoda; order Lithobiomorpha; family Lithobiidae; genus Lithobius; species Lithobius niger. Next base: position 7,150 of record JAHWFP010196560.1, on the reverse strand, counting down.
TCGCAGAGAAGCTGAATTTAAAGGTATCCCCCATACTGTGACCGCAAATTGAAACAAAGTAACACTTTTAAGTATTACTTTGTCGCATATAAACATCGAATTACCGGTGTATTGTGAAAGCATAGTGCAAAATTTTATCGAAACGCCAACAAAATCGACTTTTGCTTGTATGGCCAAGGTATATCCTTTAAAGACACTTTGTCGCCGATTTTAGGAAGCTGGGGCAACTACGCAGTCCAACAGTGGCTTACAGAAACTAAATTTTTTTTTATGGAGGGGCCGCGCCGGGGGGGTAGCCTCCATTGGGCTCCCGTCTTAGGGATCCTATTTTCATGTTATGCCACCGCAGTACAAAGACAGACGTTGGGCCATCTAATGATGAACTACGCAAATGGAACTACACACACCCAATTCAGAGAATGAATTAATTTCTATATCAAGTTAAAGCTACACCAGAAGTTACTCAGCGGTTCAAATATTATGTCTGCAATTATTACCAGTTTCCACTAGCCGTCAGTTGTTTATTCACTCCCATTCAATATGTACATCTCCATCGGTGTGTTCAGTTTTGAATTCCATGCAGAGAAAGGATGGCGGCGACAATGCAAAGGACACCAGTGTTGGCTGCATAAATATATACCCTTCGATTCCCTTTGAAACTGCTCCTCTCCAGCCATGACTATACCAACACCGTCCTCACTGTAACACGCCATTCCCATTTTGAATGTTTGACGAAGCGTCGGTGTTGAATCGACAAAAGACTAATGGACAGGGGAAGACAAGAGGAAATGGTTGGGAGGATGGGACGGGAATGGGGACGAGAGAGGGATTGGAGCTGGGCTGGGTAGGAATTGACAGGCAAGTTTTAAATGTTGGAGAAGAGCTCAGCTTTTGGCGGCATGAAATCCGATGGTCATATGATTGTCAAAAGGTTTCGTCACAGCTGCTGGATATCGTATCGGTTGCGTGACATCTGTCATCGATTTGACGAGCGTGAATTCATTTGTCATTTGATCTGGATTTTCTGGTACACAATACGACACTGTATTGCAATTCGAAGCTCAATCGTTTGAATAACGAATGTGCCAATGAAACCACCTCCAGGGTGGTGGCCTCTTTACTTCCATGCCCTTACAGTCCCTCTACTTCTACGCCTCAATGAAATGTGTGGGTTTGTAATGATACTTTGTGTTAATGATGTGTATGCAGGGACAGAACCAGCATGGAGCAGCTTCACCACTTTTCCACATAAACACCTCTCTTTTTATTTAACTAAATAATGTTGAAGTAAGGAAGGGGCAGTAACTTTGAACACTGAATTTCCAGTGTATGCTGTGAGATGGTTTTCAATATTAAGGAAAATTGAAAATAAGCCAACAGCGAAAATCACACACTAGAAATAACGTAGTTCAGTAAGCCACCTTTATGCACTTACATTTCGTCGAAGTGGCATGACCCGGATTCGAACCGGCTACCCAGTTCGCCCCCATATCACTTGTATAGCGCCTTAATCGCTATGGCCACATCCTCCACTGGTTTTCAATAAACAAAAATGCATGAAACTTTAGTAGAAGTAGATGTTTGTAAGATGCAATTAGATTCTGATCCGGAATTGATAACGACAAAGAATCCTCTTGGGGATACGTTTAGGGGATAGTACTGAAGTGCAAGCCAGCACCCATCCAAATTCTGAAGATTCCAATGATCGGTTTTGACACCATCTTGGAAAATCTAACAGCTATACTTTGGAAAATTACACCATAACACTCAATGAATGAAGCGTACACCATAACACTCAATGAATGAGTGTTTGTGATTAACGATGATAAATTGAGCTTACTTACACGAGATAAACTGATGTAAGCTCAAATGAAAGGTGTAAATGCACACATTTACCAACAAGTGGATTATTGTTATTAGAATGTCTTATTGAAATTAGAATGCAAGGTATTGCTGTTTGTGTATGTTATAGTACTATGAGTTCTGTTTGTATTCGCGATGAGTTCAAATTTCAACTGATTCTACGGTAATTAGAGAAAACGGGTGCATTTCACCTGAGAAAGAAATTTGAAAATGTGCGTTTTCAAAACGGGGTAATAAGAATACTACTTTAATTCGGACCGACCTGCCACTGTTTGGCTATGTTGTAAGCACTGTGTTTTCTGCTTATACAGGGTGTTTCATCTGAAGTTTTAATGCTCAATATCATCCCTAGTATTGCAGATACGTCGAACATAGCCATGGAATACGTTGGAACAACCAGGGGGCCATCAGACGGTTAAACCGAAAATGACCTTGATGACCGATTTCAAGGTAAACGAAAAACGAACTCCGGAAGTAGCAGAGACAGGGTCATGATGTAAATTGCAAACTTGTAGAGGACGAAGACATGACCTAACAAAGCAAACAAAACAGAAATCGGTTCAAATGTTAAAGAGACACATTAAAAACAATATGGGTCTTGCAGCCCCATTGGAGGACTTCATCACAGCCCACCCTGAGGTAGAAACACAGACAGGCACCACTCTAAGTACAGCAAAAGATTAGTAGGCAGACCTGGTGGATCCATGAGAAGCCTGTTTGCATTAATCCCTGAGGTAGATATTTCCTATTGGGGCTCCAATGGGGCTGCAAGACCCATATTGTTTTTACTGTATGTCTTTAACATTTGAATCGATTTCTATTCTGTTTGCTTTGTTGAGGTCATGTCTTCGTCCTCTACAAGTTTGCAATTTACATCATGCCCCTATCTCTGCTACTTCCTTTGTTAGTTTTTCGTTGACCTTGAAATCGGTCGTCAAGGTCATTTTCGTTTTAACCGTCTGATGGCCCCCTGGATGTTCGAACGTATTTCATGGCCCTGTTCGACGTATCTGCAATACTAGGGATGATATTGAGCATTAACACTTGAGGTGAAACACCCTGTAGTATGAAGCGAAAAAAACCAACAGTGTTGAGTGAGAACTAATAAAACCTCAGCGTTTCAAACTACTTCTGGTTCATTCTCAAAAGGAAACCTTAACTAATAAATCTTGTAAATACGAGGCAAGCTTAAGGGAAGCCTGGAGTCTAGTCAAGAGTATATTTTAGTATAGGTAGTATAGAGGGAGATTCAACTAATGTGTTCCGAGCCGATATCCTGTGAATGGCTAATGAGAGAATTATAATGATAGAAATGCAATGATGGGTGTGATGGGGGACGTTTTCACGAGAAAAAAGGAATGACATTGAGTTGATATTTCAAGGTCATCCTCGTCGTAGCTTCCAAACGAGGTACGATACGGTAAAAACGTAAATTAGAACGTTCGATGCAAGTAGACAATATGCCCAACCAAGAAAACACATTCAAAATCGGATAGTAAATAAAATAGTTACGATGTTTAAAAACTCACTCGATCTGCACATGCTGGCTGCACTGTAGTGAAGCCAACAGCCGAGAAGTTGGCTACATTACAGTACAGCCAGCATGTACACAGTGAGCTTTTAAACACCATTGTAATTATTTTATTTATTATCCGATTTTGAATCTGTTTTCTTGGTGGGTCATATTGTTTGCTTAAGTCCAACTTTCTGATTTACGTTTTTGCCGTATCGTACGTCGTTTGGAAGCTAGGACGAGGATGACCTTGAAATATCAACTCAATGGCATTCCTTTTTTCTCGTGTAAACGTCCCCCATCACACCCATCATTGCATTTCTATCATTATTATTCTCTCATAAGCCATTCACAGGGTATCAGCTCGTAATACTTTAGTTGGTTCACCCTGTACACAGTCTAACTTTCTGGTTAGCACCCCTCAGAACCAGGTTAGTATAGATATCAAATCTAATGAAACGAAGATTTCTATCCTTTCCTGGTTCTGCGGAGTGCTAACTAGAAGTTGGATACAGAAAATCTTGGGTCGTCAGTTTTTTTGTGGACTACCCTGTATGTATTTTTTTTTTTACGAGATTTGAATTTTTTCGTATAAATTTAAAAAGGAACAGGAGAAAAAAGTGAAGTTTTGACTGTGCGACTGTTTTAGTCTTTTGTACAGTGAAAGCTGGGAAGCAACTACTTTGTCCGTCCGTCGCCCTTTCCAACTACGGAATGGTACCAGATAGAGACAAACGGTTTTCGCCATTAGATTCAGCGTACACAAATGAGTTAAAAGGAATTTTAAAAAATACCGGAAGTATGAAGCGGAAGGGGGCGAGGGGTAATCACATAACTGGAAAATCGCATAATTGGAAGAACGTATACAGTATAACAGTATAACGGAAAATAATCTAACAAGATATTCATATAATGGAAAATCGTCTAACAGGAAATTCGTGTAATGGAAAATCGTACACCCTGTCTCGCTCGTGCTGCCGTGCTCACTGCGGCTATACATATAACATCAGAAACGCCGGCATATTATTGTCCAGTTGGACTTTATCCATTTTACGATTATTCATTATACGATATTCCGTTTAGATAATTTTTCAGATTTTAATTTTCCTCCCGACCGTTATTTTTTTCCTTGCAGCTTAATTTGTGACTTCATGTTTTAGTATTATGCGGGCATCAAACACGACGTTACTGTACAGAAACAGCTTAAATAAAAGGCATAAAATTGGGTCTGTTTTAAGTGTAGCATCAAAAAAAAAAAGAAAGCTTCTCTTGGCCGACCCTAGTTGTAATTTAATTGGTGCTGCAGCTAAACGTTTTTCCCTTAGGCCTTATGTCTACTACGAGAATTTACGTCTGAAACTCAATCCGCAATTTAATTTCTACTCCGCCTTTGGGTTTGTCCATCACCGTGTCAGGATCCTGACATCCCTGTCCCACCCTTCTTTTCTATTTTCTTGCGGTAAACATAGGATAAACCTAATTTTTTTGTCCTTCCTTTCCTTTACCGATTCGGTAGCAAATCTACTTGGTGGAATAGATAAATGCGTTCATCACTCGCCATTTCTCCTGATAAGCTCAGAACAAGGTTAACTGGGATTGAAGCTGCGTACCTCGAGGAAGGCAGCTACTATCTCACTTGGCTCTCCTCAGAAGCGACAAGTCACGTGACTTGAAGTGCACGAAGCATCACTACGTCACAGACTAGGCGTGTAAATATCGCGTGACGTCACCGTTGAAAGTAGCCCGAGAAGCTTTCTGGCGGGAGTGAGATACTCTTCGGACCGATTGGTTAAAAAGACGCTTACTAGCGTGCACGCGCCACATCTGTCATCGGGATCGTACCCTTAGACGATCAAATAAAAGGTAAATGAATTCATATAAAACTATTTCCGGTAATGTGTCGAGGAAAACTGTTAAAATATACCGGAGGGAGTTGTGTGCCTTTAATATCTAATGAAAGCTTAGACCACTCCTAACGGGAATTCGCAGTATTTTCATGTAAATGGGAAATCACAATAGCAGCTATTCGTGCAAATTTCGGGGACTTTCCACAATGGGAATACATAAGAATGCCCTGCTATCCTTGGAAATTACGGGGGCCTTTCAACAATGGGAGTACATAAGGATGGGAAACTTTCCATCAACAATAGGGCGTGCATTCAAATAAATGTTAGATTCCAAAAGAATATATTTTTTCAAACAACCGTTACGTTTGCTGTCATTACTACTCAGCTTATTCTTAAAACTAGTCATATAAGGGGGGGGGGCCCCCTGTCGTAGTAAGTATTCACTAGTTTGTTAGTCCAGATCGACTTTCTAAGATCACAAATACGCGATGTTAGCAGAGTTCCTCCATTGACTTGGCAAATATATGTGACGTCAGTAGCCGAAGACCGCGCGTGCACTGAGTCAATAAGTTGGAATAACGACGATCGGCGATGAGGATAAATACGCGCGGATATACCTCGCTAGCTAGTATCCTATGGAAGCTTGGTTCATACCAAGCCTTTCGGTTTTATTTTTATATTTATTTAATTATTTTTTTTTTTTTACTCAAAAGAAACAAGACGGACATGTTTTTTCGGCAGTTCCACAAAATGAAGTAAATTCAGTTAGGGTTTAAGAATGAGAGTTACATGAAAACTACGTATTGTGATCTTCTCTATAGGGTTCAGTAGAATTGTCCGTGGATTATGTCACTATTTACAATAGTAATTTTTTTTATGTGTTTTATTTCATTTAATTAATGGGTCGCAGGAAGTACTAACGAACTTATTTGTGCTAACAACAGCTTGACATACAGTTTAACAATTATTTTGCATGCTAAATTAATATTTTACTTAATTTTTCAAACATTCAATTTACTTAATAATCAAACATTCATCCCTCACACTTATTTACCTAACCCTAACCCTCACATAAAATTATTGTATAGGGCAGTGACACGACGCAGTATTATTGTGTATAACTCTATGGTGGAGCCAGTAACTGGGTTAGCTGCAAGGTGCACTGGTGGGAAAAAAGGAAGGTCGTCTTACTGAAGCCAATGCTATTAGACTCAATTTCTTAAGCCTATAACGCATGATTTTTGTTGTTGGAGAAAACAACGTTCTTTTAAGCCTAAGAAAGCCGCTCTCAAAGCACTGTCTTGACTGTAAGTGCCGTTTTCCCCCTTACATGTTAATTAAGTGCACCTTGTAGCTATATGCCCACCAAATTGTACCTCGTACCCAAAATGACGTCACATGACGCTGCTCTATTGCTAAGAAAATGAAAATACTAAGAAAAACACATATGGCAATGCAGCTTATAGAGGCGGAAACGGAACGACCAGGCAACCGGATATTCCTGTAACTCCTTGACGAACTTTTATGTGTGACCAACTGTGTATGAATAGTGACTAACTGTGTATGAATAAACACGAAGTGTGTGAGAGAAGAGAATTAAAGTTTCTGTGGGTAACAACGTTTATTCATCCACGATCATAAGCATGGCCTTACGTACCAAGAGTTAAACATTAAATACCATGGAATAAACTCAAAACGACAGGCCAGAATGATCCAGACCAGTGTCTTAGTAACTAACTAGGAGCTTTATCACTGTTCAGTCCCCTTGTCTTTCAAGGCCAAAGTCTCAACAAGAGTTAAATAAATACGGATGCTAACCTATTTGCGTTGTCGTTTGGACTTGTATGTCAGACTGTCTGAGCAGAGAATCGAACCCACGACCTTTGAAACCATAGGCCGAGGTCCTACCGCTGAGCCATACTGACAC
>JAHWFP010196558.1:0-12064 GCA_023313725.1 Lithobius niger | reverse complement strand
TTATGGAAAGGGCACATCTACAGAGCAATACCTGTAAAATGAGCTAACAACCAGCTTCATAGGACAAATGGTTTGACCTGTAGAGAGGACAGACGAAAGTATCCCCAGAACAACAACAACAAGAAGCAGAAGAAGAAGAAGCAGAACAAGAAGTTGTCTATTTGGCCCCTTTCTGAAACCCCTTTACTGGCCCCTTTACTCGGATTTGGCTGGACCGAATTTCACAATTTTTGGACTGTAGAGAGGCCTTGACTAGTCGAGGCTGGATTCCAAATTTGGTTTTAAAATGTTGACTTTTGACGGCGTTATAAGCTCTCAAAGTTAAGAGTTTAACACAGAGACCCTAGGCTGACCCTTACTAACAGTGGCTATCGCCAGTGTTAATTTCTACTTAGAGGCGGGTCGGCACCAAATGAAAGTTAGCAGCATCTAGTGCTATCTAGTTCTCTCCGTCGCTTGCTCGCAGCACTAGCAAAGGAATGCATACAAAAAATATCTTTTAACACGACAAACAATATTGACTTGCCTCCTTAATCACTGAGTAAAAATTTGGTACGTCCTCGAGCACCTACCTAAAGGATTTCCCACCCTACGAAAAAAGGGACGTCACAACCTAGTACGCACAAATCGGCAAATCACAACGTACTTGCTTCCATCCGCACAAAAAATAGTTCCTAATAAATTTCCACGTTTTTCTGTATTACATGTCTAAATAAAGCAGGAACGGTGTCTGGATTTTTATATCGTAGTATCTAAATGAATTTCATAATACTATAATGCGTTCGATGGTCGTAAACACTTCCAGAAAAAAAAGTACGCAAGTACGCAAAATATAGTCCCTTTTTTGGTCGTGCGTTGCCAAGCAAAACAATGGCGTCCTCTGCTTCCAGCGCAGCGCTCCCCACTGCGACGTTTTCATCACCTGTAGACTGCATTAAACCGAAGAGTGCACGACGAATTTTAGGTAGCCAAGCTAAAGAGATTGTACTGAATGTTTACGCCTATTTACGAAGACCGAATCCAACCTGGACAGTTGAAGACACCATCGAGCGAACATCGGCCTTGATTCGCGTATCGGCAAGTAGCCTACAATTTGTAAGGCCCGAGGAGACCTCAAGACGCATCGCGTTCTTCGATCTCCCAGTAAGCAGCGCAATCACAATTTTTTTTTCGGAAAACAACACCCGACGCTAAAGAAATTACTGCATGAAATTTGTAGCGATAAAAATTTAGAGGTAGGTAGTATTTCAAAATTTTCATTACATCAAAGTTTGATGCACGATATGGGTTTTGATTACAAACGCAACGAGCGAAATTCAATGCTTCTTGAAAGAGACGATTTAATTGATTGAAGTCATCGTTTTTTATGGGCTATCCACAAATATCGTGCAGAAGGCAAAGATGATATTTACCTCGATGAAACTTGGTGTAACGCCTGACACTGTGTATCAAAATCCTGGCAAGATTCAACAGTTAACATCATCACGCTCTGCATTTTTAAAAGGTCTTTCGTGCGTCATGAAACAACCAAGTGGACTCGGCGAAAGACTTATTGTTGTGCATGCCGGCAATGAACGAGGATTTATTGACGGAGTACAGCGAGTGTTTCGGTCGAAAAAGGTTCGAAAGTCAATTGCCATAAATAAAAGGAATGATTGGCGATTACTTCGAAAAATGGTTTGACGAATTTTTAAACAAACTGCAGCCCAACAGCGTCATTGTTATGGATAGCACGTCTTATCATCCTGTTCAATCTGAAGGGCTGCCAACAAAAAAATGGACAAACACAGCTTTACAACAGTGGTTAAATAAACAAATTGAATGGGAAGCAGATTTTCTGAAACCCGAGCTGGTGGAATTGGCGCAACAACACCGTGAGCGATTCCGGTCATATCGTACAGATGATGCTACACGAGCAGGGCATATTGTTTTGCGATTACCGCCTTACATTGTGAGCTGAACCCGATCGAACTGTGTTGGGCCCAAGCTAAAGGTTATTACTCTCAGCAATTCAACATTTAAATTGGCTGATGTAGAGAGGCTCATTAACGAAGGATTTAATTTTGTTACACCCCAAAAAATGGCAAGACTCTATTATACACGTAAACGACATTGAAGATAAATTTTGGAAAATTGATTGTATTACAGGTGACGTTGAACCAATTGTGATAAATTTGAACGATAGTTCATCTGTAGATTAATTTTCATCTGGAACCGAATTACTGGCGTAAGCATTCAGTATAATTGTCAACAGCACCAACACTCAGCAGCCCTTAAATACGACGCCCACAAACATCAGTTTCCATCCTACATATTTTACGAAGAGCTCCAAAAGCTGTTAAATTCCAATAAAAATAATAGCAATAAATACTGAGTTGTTTTAAGAATGAAATGTACAGGTCGGAGGAGGGGGGAGGGAGAGGCGGAATTATGCTACACTGAATTTATGGGTTAAATTTCTTGTTTTTTTTTTGTCCGGTATGTTTTCAATTCATTTTTGATTTTTCAATGTTGTCAGAGATGCATTATTTTGCTGGAAAAGGATTCCGTCTCACCAAAATAGTTTACCTCAAAGGAACATGGATCGTAACTCTGTAACCAGGGCCGCATTTCCCACAAAGCCAACCTAGGGTGCATAGGCGCGGGGGTGGGGGAGACACATCGAGTAGTTTGCAAGACGGGAGACAGAAAGCGAGGGAAAGAATCGTGGATGTAAGTTACAATTCGAAATCGGCTCTTATTTTTGTATGCACTCTACATTAAATGAATTTGTATTTAAGTACACACTGCGTAGTTTTTTCGATTTAAGCGAGAACGATGTTGTGTGCTTAGGACCATAACTACCGGAAGGGGTGGAAGGGGGGAGGGGCAGTTGTTCTCCCAACACCTGTCCAGGGGTGCCAGAATGCCAAATTAAAGTTCCATACTGTTTCAGTCTCAGTCAAACCACTAAGAAAATTATTTCCTCTACTGTTCATTATTTATTCTTTCATTTTTTGGAGGCTGAAGAAATGTCTAAAGCGTATGGTTTGAAGCCGGGAAGGCATTCGATACCTAAAAATCCGTCAGCTCACAGCATTCCCCCAGTCCCCCATACCCTTAAATCAACTTTCAAGCATACCCTTTGATGTGCATGCTCCCCTCCCCCCCCCCCCCCCCACCAAATGCACTTCATCACACCCCTGCAGGTGCCTCATTGACAAAAAAAACGGTCTCAGATAATGGGCGCTAGCTGTAATGATAATATTTTTTTATTTTAATATTCATATTATAGATACTGGGGGGGGGGGGGGGGGAGGAGCGATGCATTTATGAAGTTTGGCCTAGGAAAAAAAGTGCAAATCCTCTAACCCTCCAACGTAAAGAGCAGCAGAGTCCTACACAGCTGTAGCTTAACAAGCACATGTTCATTTGTTTTAATTGTGTGTGGCGGATGAATACGTGTGTTATTGTGTAATCGGGCTTTGCTGGTAGGGTGGAAAATCCTATAGAAGCAAGCTTTAAAGGCTAACGGTAACACTGCCACTATAGATGGCGCGCTGTGGTAAATTCTTTATATTCCACTGCGGTGCCACCTAGTTGCAGTAATATCGTTAACCTTTTACAGCTTGCTTTCAGGTGCAGGAGGACGCATCAAGTTTTTACTCAACAATGAAAGAGGCACGTGGCTTAAGTTGTTTGTTGTAATAAAATATATTTCTTTCTACATTCGCTGCGAGCAAGAGCTAGAGAGAACTAGCTAGCAATACATGGAGCTAGATGCTGCAAGCTTTCATTTGGTTGTAACCCGACTTTAAAGGGGGACTGCCACCAAATGACAGGCTACAGCATTTGTAGCCATTTACCGCTATCTAGTTCTGTTCTGTGTAGCCCTTACTTTCAACAAGTGAAGGAACACACAAATAAATTTCTTTTTACACAACAAACAAGTCCCGTGCCTTCTTAATTACTGAGTGTAAAGTTGGTGCATCCACGTGCACCAGGGAGCAAGCGGTAAAGTTAAGCCTAACGACATTACGGGTGATTTTTTCTATATATCGACCGTTTTGAAACACAGCTTTAGAACTGCTAGATGGGCTCCATCTAGTGACAGTGATATCGTCATCTTTGACCACTTGTTCTCTGGTGCACGTGGACGCACCACCAACTTTAGACTCCAGAATTAAGGAGACAAGCGGCTTGTTTATTGTGCAAAGAGAAATTTCTTTGCGCATTCCTTCGCTTGTTGAAATCAAGTGCTCCATGGCACACGGTGCTAGATACTGAGCCTTTAATTGGACCCTGTGCTCGCGATCTGCAGTTTGCTTTTCAACTGTTCTTGCAATAAAAGACACAGACTCTTAGTGAGCTGCCTTTTTGAAACTACAATGTATTCTAATAAGTGCTGAAACGATAAGCGTGTAATAATCTACTGTTGGATTACAATCCTAACAATGTTTACAACAATAATTTAGCATTTACGCGCCACTTCAGAGCCACGTACTTCTAGAAGCAACCCCCATTTTAGGAAAAAAAAAGCCCTTCCTCATTGCTGTGTGCCTAATTTAGATTTGCCAACTTTTTGTCCCTAGTCGGCCCTACATGAATCCTTACGCCCTATGAACGTGGGGGCCGTGGCATTAGCTACAAAATCAACGTTGTTTAGGATACATTTTCTCGATAAACGACACGTTCCCAAACTTTAATCCTGAGGTTTTCTTCCTTATTGGAACCTACACACCCGATTCCAACGATTTGCAAAGATTTCTACCGCATGCCGAATTTCCCCTATAGGAAAAATCGTAAAAACTATACTTTAATGTGTTTAGTACATACCTGCAGGTTAAGTAATTCAGGGTTCGTGCGACTCCTTGAAAACCTGGAAATGTCGTTGAAAATAAAAATGAAATACTAGTCGTGAAGTCGCGAATATGAAATCTTGAAACGTAGTATATGTATAAATAGGATGAACGGAAAGGAGACGATTTGACTAGAATAATACTGAAAAATTTTAGCCCAGAATGTAAACGAGTTTGTAGCCTATACTATACACTATATTGTTCTTAAAATAATTTTGAAAGTTGGGATATGGTCTAAATTTTATTTACGTGTCTAATAGTTGCAATACAGCAGTAAGGTTTCACGTGGACTAAACACTACAGGAACAGTGCGGTATGTGAAACCTTACAGGAAAGTTTATTTGTGTTACTTTACTGTTTTGACTTCGGATCAGTTAAACCTTACCTTAAACGTCAAACGAGTTCGTTTTTGTGTTCTAACTCATGATACTTTGGTATACCAAGTTGGTTTTCTGTACTCGTTGCAAATGCACTGAATTTCGCTCGCTTCGCTAGCTCATTCAGTGCAAGTTTTTCTTTTGGAAGATAGTTTGTCCGCAGCTGTCTATCAGCGGCTTTGTCCGTTATTTGCAATAGAGGACGGTAAGCTAAACGGGCAACGGACATTTTAGCTTTAACAAGGGAGAGTGGTGTGAAATCATTATATAAATCAATTTGTAATAAGCATAATGCTTCCTTTCACGTGCGGATGAATTGTTAGCTCGCCAGCATTGTTAGCAATTGCTTACGCCTTCAGTCTACGCCTTGGTCTGGCGTTTGCAGATTGGAATTGTTGCATAAAAACAATGTTTAAATCAATGTAAAACAATAAAACGGATCGTTCAGGGTCCCGTAACATTTCCGTCACTGCAAGGTGTGTGGTATAATAGTTTTATTGGATTGTAATATAGTGCATTGTCTTGTGTGTTAGTTATGTATATTACTTTAGTGTGGGCGTACAGCCTAGGGCTATGGTAAAAGGGGCCGCCAAGTTCCGAATGGTTCGGCCCTTCAAAGGAGTGATATCAACACACCAAAAATTCGCCAAGTTAATCGCACCACTTAATAATTCGAAGGTTAAATGAAAACTAGAACATTGCTACTTTCGGTAGCAATGTTCAAGTTTTCATTTAACGTCCAAAGTATTATTCGGTGCGATTAAGTTGGCGAATGTTTTGGTGTGTTGATATCACTCATTTGAAGGGCCGAACCATTCGGAACTTGGCAGCCCCTTACCAGTTGTGGTTTTTGATTTGATATCACTCCTTTTTTTTAATTGTGTATTAATTCAAGTCCACTACCGTGCAGATGAGTAATAAAGTGCCACGTCAACAAGAAATTGGTTTTCAACAATTTGCTACTACCTTTTGCCTATAGGCCGAACCATTCTCAACTTAATCACCTCTTTATTGGTTTTTGGTTTGGTTTTAATTTTGTTGTAATTTGTTGTATCTAGTTAGTTTTGATGTGTTGATATCACTCCTTTGAAGGGCTGAACCACTCTCAACTTGGTGGCCTCCTTACCAGTTTTTGGCTTTGTTTATTTTGATTTGTTTTTCTCTTGGTTTATTTTTCGTTAATTGGACGTGAATACAATTTCTTTGCAACGTTGTTTAGATTTATTGTGATACACTAGTGTCTGCCTCGGCACGTACGTCAGTATACACGTTCCCATTGTCGGAACTTTGGCCGTCCAATGAGAGACGATGCCGACAATACTAACAATGGTTATAACAATATTTTCGTACTTACGCGCCCTCCCACGCCATCCCTGTTACGCCCTCAGGCTCCAAACCATAAAAGGTACGCAGTTCGTATTGTAGTGCACCCATTCGTCCAATTTCATAGCTCGAATCCTTCCCGTTATCTCGGAATCGATGAATAATCACCCTATGGGATTTAACATGGGGATGAGCGGACTAGCTATTGAGGGGCAGATTTTGCATTGAAAGCAGCATAACTGGCATTCAAACACGAGTTAATTTTTGTCAGGTGGGTCATTGCTCTCGATTTCAACACAATTTAAACTTTTGTACCGCATTATTATTTTTCCCCAAGTATCTGAAATGTGCCCAACTATGCTTCAACATTTAAGACACTGACGCAATGGCGTCGCGCTACAATGGTTTACAACCTCGACAATTGAATTGATGTGATGTTTGTTGTGATGTTTGTTGCCTAACTTGGCGCGACACACTAGCGTGTGTCTAGATTACTTTAGTGTGGGCGTACAGCCTAGGGCTATGGCTCCAATAAAAAGCATATACTCCCCGTAATTCTAGAACGGGACGACCAATTGAAATGTCTATTTCTATAAAGGGCACATCTCCGGAAGTATATCTTGCAAATGTACCAAGAACCAGCTTTCTACGACAAATGGTTTAGTCTGCAGAGACCATTGTATAAACGCGTCGAAAGAAATCTCCTCACCACCATCACCACCGTATAAGACAAAAATGAAACTCACAATTCCAGCTATAAAGTGCAGATCTCCATTGTGACAAATCAGAAATTAATAAATCCCACAAAGCTCACATACCAAATTTCAGTGGAAAATGTTAAAAGATGGCGGAGAAATTAGGCATTGACATTTCAGCTTTAACTTGGGAGATCGACGTCAAACCTTACAGTAAAGGCTACCTCCTTTACTAATACACTAGCGTGTATCTAAATATGTTACTACGCAAACTACTGCTAATCTACATCTACCATTATGACTTCACCAAAAATTAACGGATATGATTCGGATCTGTGCTCGGAAAAAAACCGGGAAAAAATATGTTGGAAAAAAAAAGCCTCGATAAAAAAAGGTGGTGGAAAAAAAGCCCCGAAAAAAAAATTGAAAGAAAAAAAGCCCCGACAAAAAATAAAAGGAAAAAAAAGCCGAGGAAAAAGAGCCCCGGAAAAAAAAGCTGAAGGAAATAAAATCTGATGAAAAAAAAGGCCGCGTAAAAAAGCCCTGGGTAAAAACATGAAAAAATGTGATAAAAATTATATTAAAAAAAATATGATGCTTAATTGTGAATTTATGCGTGTATTCATCATAATGAATGCTGCTCGATCAAGGTTAACGTAATTATCTTTGGAATCATTAAAGGAATAATCGAAGTCACAAGTTTCCTCCCAAATTCAGTTTCCTCCCAATTTCTCTAACTGGGGAAGCGGGGGGGGGGGGGGGTTGAATTTGGTTGGGTGACTTTGGATCGTTAAGTCACCCGAACATTTCCCCGTTTCGCGGGAATTTTAATTTTGATTAAAATTCGTTGAAAGGGTCCCGTTTCGCCGAATCCCGTTTCGTAGAATCGAAATATTCTCAAAAAAATTAACGTTGCAAATGTTAAAGATGCATGCCTGTAATTGGAAGGAATTTGTAATTAATTATGGTTACTGATTATACATGTTCGTATGTTTCACAAATTCCGGAACTTGCGAAAGAGGGAATATTCGATTGGGGATATTCGAAATTTCAGGAAAACATACGTTTTTTTCCCCAAAATATTTTAACATTTTTTTCAATGCTATTTTAGTATTTCTCTGCAAAAATTTTGATTTTTTTTTCGGATTATGTTGCTTCCCCCTTCCCCCAGTAAATCATCAATAAAATGAGTAACGTGTACAAAAAACAATTGGAAATAAGTTCTGGCAGGAGCGAATAAAGCATACATAACGCGAAGTTATCCTTAGTAATTACCGATTTTGGTCAGAATAACAGTAACGGCCGTACTTGTATTAGCATAGCGGACGTGCTGTATGAATTCAAGTCGAGGACATTGTCCATTATTGCGCATACACATAACTACATTTAAGTAGTTATTTCGTAAACTTCACTCCAGATATTTTTCGCGATTTTTTCCCCTTCGGCCTTTTTTTTCCGTGGCTGTTTTTTCATTGGCTTTTTTTCCATCAGATTTTTTTGCCGGAGCTTTTATATCCGCAACTTTTTTTTTTCATTGGCTTTTTATTCCATCAGCTTTTTTTTTCTGGGGCATTATTTTCTGAGGGTTTTTTCCATCAGCTTTTTTTTCCAGGCTGTGGCTTGGGGGCCCCCCCCCCCCCCTAGATTCTGTCAATCATATATTCATGGCATCAGCAATGGTATTCTCTCTGCCCTTCTTGTGTACGATGTCAAAGCTGTATCCCTGAAAGCTTCGACTCCAGTCTTGAGTTTGTGTCCTTCTGGATTTGTAACGACTTGAATGGACTGTTGTCAGCACACAAAGCAAAATGAAAACCGAACATTGTCCGAGTTTGTGTGCACTCCACATAATGCATAAACATTCTTTCTCAATTGTTCTGTAGTTTTTCTCTGCTTTTGTTATCTTGTGGGAAAGAAACGGAACAGGATAATCTTCCCCATCGTAAAATGAGGCAAATTCCTCTGCCTACGTTTAACCTATCAGTGGTTAAGTAGTAGTATTTTGTTCCGTCTGTTGCTCTGAGAACAGACTAATTGTTCGTG
The DNA here is from genome assembly GCA_023313725.1 of Lithobius niger. Classification (NCBI taxonomy): domain Eukaryota; kingdom Metazoa; phylum Arthropoda; class Chilopoda; order Lithobiomorpha; family Lithobiidae; genus Lithobius; species Lithobius niger. Next base: position 2,788 of record JAHWFP010196558.1, on the reverse strand, counting down.
ATACATTTTTTTCAGAGTCGCCTAAGCATTTTCCTACTTATCTGTCAGTTAACGCTGTATGCATAATATTTTGACTGTTTGCTTGCTGTATGAAGCATAGTCACCGACATGATGCTGATAAAATCCTATGAAACCCAAAAAATTGCTTGATCTGCCTCTTTTTTATGGGCGTTTAAATTTAGCGACTGATTCGATTTTACGTCACTAGTGGACTGCTTCCCCCACTTACGTACTTCACCTGATGTTTAGCCCATCAGTACTTCTTAAGATTAATGATGAGACCAAATTCCTTGACACACAAAACGAATTTGTAAATCTGTTCTAAGCGCATACCCTACGTTGAATTTCCTTCGTTTGGTTTTGTTCTTATGGCTTCGTCGACTTGAAATGGTCATGCAAAGTTCCGGAAGTCTTTGCACACGTCACCCATCAGGCTTGAAAGTAGAAGGGTCCATTCTTCACCCCCATGGAAATTGTCTGAGCTCCATAAACTCTTGTCATGTGTCACTGCATACATCAGCATGTCTGTCCTTTTTTTAAGGAACCTGTAGTCAGCTACTACACGATTTACATTTTCTTGCTGCAAAATCAACATTGCAGAGCCATGCTTGCTGTTATTTCTTTCAAGCACATCTCCTTCCCAGTGGCAGTTCATCGTCTTGCTGTTCAGGTCCTCCATAACTGTCTTCACTTCATCTGGCCTCTCACGATCGGGTTTCAGCATGTTGATGTGAAAATGCCATGTGGTGGTGTTATTTTTCTCGCCGTTTGTTACACAGTACTATACTTTACTACATTTCTCTGTAATTTCAAAGGAGCTATCCCAGAAGACCTCCATTTTATTCTTCCGACTACAATGAAGTACCATGGTCTTGTCTCCTACTTCGTACTTCTTCTTTGTGTCCTTGTTATAGTAATGATCTTTGCGTCCTTGGTGATGATTTTTTCTCACCTTAGCTTCATTTTCAGACACAATCTTTCTTGCATCGGCCATGTTGTTGAGAACATAAATCAGTATCGGATGGATGATGGGGTGTCCCATTTCTTCGGGATGATACCGATCATTCCGTTTTATGTAGTGACCACACACTACTCACACGGTGCGAATCCGGATGTCTGATGCACTGCCGTCCATAAGGCGTACAAGGATGGATGAATTGCAACACCCCATTCTAAATCCATATTGTGACATATAGCTTATAAGGTGTCCATCAGGGTGCGAAGCATCGTCTCCACGGTTACTTATGTTTGCTGGTGATAAGGAGTACTGTGAACAATATTCACTCCACAGAAGGGAAACAGGACCTGGCAGTCACAAACAGACGCCCCCGGTAGCAAATGACACCCCTTGTCTTTTACAACCAAAACAAGCGGCTACTGTGACTACCTAGTCGCATCCGGTCTTCTGTTCAGCTCTGCCACTACCACTGGTGAGGCACATACCTCTATTACGCATTACAACTGCTATCTCTATTTCTAAAAGCAGTAACCAACAGAATTGCCGGTTAAAAATGTGTTAGCTATTAAGCTTATTTTAGATTTTAGGCATATTTGTGAACTTTTAGGCCTAATTCTTGCCTGCAGCTTAAATTTCGTAAGTAGCAGCTAACGGAGATTTGGATTGTATAGTAAGCCTATTCATTTTTGCAATACGCTGCACCGTCGGGCTCACAGTTACAGTGTTACATCGTAACGCGCAACGTAGCCTTTATAGATCAGTGGTAGTAGGGAAGTGACGGAAGAGACGCTGTTGATGAAGCCAGTAGCGACTCGTTGCAACTTGACGTTGTCGTGGTAACGTGATTTTAGGCCTAATTTTCATTTATTATACCTAATATTTTTTAACTGTAGTTTTACTTTCGGTAGTAGCAGGTAGGTCTAATGGAGAATCTGGTTCGATTTCGATAGTAAGCCCATTTATTCATGCAACAATGTGACGAGACTATTTTAAACGAAGCTAAAATCCATTTGTTTTTATTGAGTGTTATCTTAGGATTTTAATTCGACGATCAAATGTTATTATTTAATTTAGTTACGTCGAAGAAGTCTATTAGCTATGAGGAAGTAACGATGTTTTAATTTGCCATGTTATTTAACTAACTTCTCACACTGAATCAAACGTTGTATGGTCGTCAATATCTGATACCGTTGCGAAGTTGAAAAAAGCGACAGACGGACAACGGGACAAAGTCGTTGCAATAGTCTTCTCAGCCGGTCCGGCTGTACAGAAGACTAAAAAAGTACCGTGCTCCCTAACATCAATTGTGTCTAATGGGAGTTGTATCGTGCGACCTGTAGAAGCGTTTGCTACCTGGCTACCTGCTTTAATGATTGGGTGGAGGTAACCCCCCCCCCCCCCTTTGTTACCAAGCGTTTAACCTTTAATCTGGCATCGTTGCCTGTGGGGTTCCTTCCTTCCTACTTGGGGAAAAACGTCCCACGTGTATCACAAGCTTTGTTAGTTGTCCCTTGGTATCCCAAGCAAAGTTGGGTAGCATCCTCGTCCACTATCACCGGGACAATGGTTCTAATCTTTGGCGTCAATCCATGCTTCACGTAGTTTATTTGATCCCAAGAGCAAATACAAAATCGCTGTACTTATTAGTAAGCTTAGTATGCAACAATTGCAATTAGTTTGCATCGAAATAATCCGTACATCGATTTTGTGATGTTCTGGGGATCAAAGAAATTAGATGAAGCATGGATCGACGCCAATAGAGTGAGCGAAGTGAACCATATTTTTTGATAAAAATATAGCCTATAAAAGTGCACATGTAAAACAATAAAA